>OW026519.1:57109410-57381910 GCA_932274085.1 Protocalliphora azurea
CTTTAAAACGAAATATTATTAAAAATAATAATAATAATAATAATAATAATGGTGGCTATTATTGAAAACGCATCGAAGAAGTGAAAATTTCCACTAAAACAAACTTTAAAAAATTGTTTTTGTTTAATGTACATTTCTAAAATGGAATTTATCGTTTTTTAAAGAGAGAGAAACGCGTTAAAATTCTCACGTTTATTCCTTTTTAAAAATTTATGGTAAACAAAAACAATTTTTGAAACTTTGTTTTTGTTTTAATGGAAATTTCACTTCTTCGATGCGTTTTCAAGAATAGCCACCAATAATAATAATAATAATAATAATAATTATAATAATAATAATAATAATAATAATTATAATAATAATAATAATTATAATTATAATAATATAATAATAATAATAACAATAACAATGACAACAATAATAATAATAATAATAATATAATAATAATATTATACTAATAACAATAATAATAATAATAATAATAATAATAATAATAATAACAATATGATAATAATAATAATAATAACAATAACAACAATAATAATAATAATAATAATAATAATAATAATAATAATAATAATAATAATATAATAATAATATTATACTAATAACAATAATAATAATAATAATAATAATGTTTCGTAAAGTTTTTAAAATTGCCAAAATTTAGAAAAATTTAAATATTTGATTAAAATATTGTCAACACTAAACGAATGTAGCAAAATTTTCGCTTAATTGTCTTTCGTTATAAAAAATAAAGTTTCGTTAAGTTTTTAAATTGCCAAAAAAAAAATAGAAAATTTTCTAGATTTGGTTAGAATATTCTCAATACTAAATGTTACGCTTAATTGTTTTTCGTTAAAAAAATAAAGTTTCGTTAAGTTTTTTAAATTGCCAAAGAAAAAAAATAGAAAATTTTCTAGATTTGGTTAGAATATTCTCAATACTAAATGTTACGCTTAATTGTTTTTCGTTAAAAAAAATTAAGTTTCGTTAAGTTTTTTAAATTGCCAAAGAAAAAAAAATAGAAAATTTTCTAGATTTGATTAGAATATTTTCAATACTAAACATTAATAGCAAAATTTTCTGCAATTTATTTTTCGTTAAAAAATATAGTTTCGTTAAGTTTTAAAAATAATCAAAATAATTTTTTTCTAAGATTTATCATTACTAAACGAATATAGCAAAATTTTCTCTTAATTGTCTTTCGTTATAAATAATAAATTTTCGTTAAGTTTTTAAATTGCTAAAAAATAGAAAATTTTCTAGATTTGATTAGAATATTCTCAATACTAAATGTTACGCTTAATTGTTTTTCGTTAAAAAAAATAAAGTTTCGTTAAGTTTTTTAAATTGCCAAAGAAAAAAAATAGAAAATTTACTATATTTTCTGTAAATTATTTTTCGTTAAAAAATAAAGTTTCGTTAAGTTTTAAAAGTAATCAAAATGAATTTTTTTTTCTACATTGTATTTGAAATCTTGTCATTACTAAACGAATATAGCAAAATTTTCTGCAAATTATTTTTCGTCAAAAAACAAAACACAAAAAAATAAAATTCCTTAAGTTTTGAAAATAGTCAAATGAAAAAAAATTTCTAGATAGCAAAATTTTTTGGTTAATTAACTTTCGTTAAAAGAGTTTTGTTGATCCAAATTTTAGAAATTTTTCATGATTTTGTTAAAATTAACTAAACGTTAATAGCAAAATTTTCTGTAAATTATTTTTCGTTAAAAATATAAAGTTTCGGTAAGTTTTTTAAATTGCCTAAATGAAGAAAATTTTCATTATTTTATATAAAATATTATTAATACTAAACGAATATAGAAATATTTTCAGTTAATTATTCTTCCTTAAAAAAAGTAAAATAAAATTTCTAGATAGCAAAATTTGTTGCTTAATTATCTTTCGTTAAAAAAGTTTCGTTGATTTTAAAAATTATCCAAATTTTAGAAAATTTTCATGATTTTGTTAAAATTAATTAAACGAATGTAGTAATATTTTCTGTAAATTATTTTTCGTTAAAAATATAAAGTTTCGTTAAGTTTTTGAAATTGACTAAATGAAGAAAATTTTCATTATTTTATATAAAATATTATTAATACTAAACGAATATAGAAATATTTTCAGTTAATTATCTTTCCTTAAAAAAATAAAGTTTCGTTAAATTTTAATAATTGTTATAAAGAGGAAATTTTTCAATATTTTATTGAAATCTTATCATTACTAAACGAATATAGGGAAATTTGCTGTAAATTACTTTTCTTTTAAAAAAATAAAGTTTCGTTGTTTTTTTTTAATTTTTCTAAAATGAAAAAAAATTCCTAATTTCATTGCAATATTATCAATACTAAACGAATAAAGTGAAATTTTCGTTTAATTATTTTTTGTTTGAAAAGTTAAGTTTTTTAAATGACCAAAATTAAAAAAGTTGTCATCGTTTTATTAAAATAGTTTAAATACTTAAAGAATAAAGTAAGCTTTTATATTAGTAGGCTTTGTAAAAAAATAAAGTTTCGTTGAGTTTCAAAATTTGTCAAAATAAAGACATTTTTCTATATTTTTTTAAATAATATCAATTCTAAACGATTTTAGAATTTAAACACAAAAAATATTTAAACACTTTTAAAGCATGTATTGATCTAACTTTTAATTTAAAAAAAAAAAAAAAAAAACTTATTTCAATTCTCTTTACAATTGTAATGAATTCATGGCGTATAAGTATTAAATAACACAGATAATTTAACAAATAATACTCATACGCATTATGTCACATTTAATACATTTTCTCACTAACAAACTCATTTATACCCAGCCACCCACATAATTGACATTTAAAAGATGATGCATCATCATAACATTAAAACGTCAAAGAGACAGCAAATAACGTTCACAATAAAAATTATGGACATGGACACAACAAAAAGCTTTATTTTCAATTTAATTTAACACACACACTCACATACCAAAAAATTCTTTATAATTGTGTATAGTCTGTTACATTTAAATAATGTTTAAATTTCCACATAATTAACAGGAAATTAAATACATATAACTTATTTTTAAGGCATTGAAATTGAATTTAAGAAATATAATAACAAAAAATTTTACGATTTTAAATCACAATAAAAATAAAGTATATCTTCTTTTAATAATAATTTCAAAAGTAATATAAGAAGACAGATTAAATATAAAATTGAAAAAAAAAAAATCCTTGAATGAGGTCAGTGGTAGAAAAATGTCAATAAATATATTCCTTAGAAATATTTATTATTATTTCCTTTTATATATAAAAAAAATGACAATATAAATATTACATTACATTGTTATTAAAACTATAGAAGTAAGTAGCAATTCTAGTTTCTTTTTCTAATGTTATGTGTTATACTTTTTATAACACTTCACCTTTATTATTACATACATATATACTCAACCTAAAAAAACAGCAACTATAATAACAAAACCAGAAAAAAATGCACAACGTTTACAAAATTATTATCACACTTAACATCGACTACCAACAACAATAAGAATAAAACTAGAACTAGTAGTAATTTAATACACAATAAAAAAAATAAAAGAATGAGAAAAAGAACAAGAAGCACAGCCTCCATTTTACTTAAAACATACATACACATACATAGCAGGGATGATAAATCCAATACTATTAAAAATTTTTAATGAAAGTGTAGTTTATTGTATGTAATTCTAGCCATTTTCGTTAAAAATTTAAGTTTCACTAACTTTTTAATTTGCCAAAATTAGAATGAATAAAGCAAAATTTTGACTTTAATACTTTTCGTTAAGAAAATAAAGTTTCTTTAAGTTTTCAAAAATCTTTCAAATTAAAGAATTTTTTTCCAGATTTTGTTAAAATATCAATACTGAATGAATATAACATTATTTGCTGTAAATTATTTTTCGTCAAGAAAATAAAGTTTTGTTAAGTTTTTTAAATCACCAAAATGAAAAAATCTTATTTTATTTAGATATTTTCAATACTAAATGCATAAAGTAAAATTTTCTCTTTGTTGCTTTTCGTAAAGAAAATAAAGTTTCGTTAAATTTTAATAACTGTTCAAATTGAAGAATTTTTCCAGATTTCATTAAAATAATATAAATACTAAACGAATATGGTACATTTATTTAAATTATTTTTTCTTAGAAAATAAAGTTTCGTTAAGTTTTAAAAATTGCTTAAATTTAAGAAGTTTTTAAAGATTTTATTGAAATTTTATCATTACTAAACGAATATAACAAAATTTCCTTTAAATTATTTTCATTAAAAAAGGAAAAATAAAGTTTCGTTAAATTTTAAAAATTGTACAAATGAATAAATTTTTCAAGATTTTATTAGATTTTATTATCACTATTGAACGAATATAGCAAAATTTTTCGTTTTATGATTTTCGTAAAAAAAATAAAATTTCGTTAAGTTTTCTAAATGGTCAAAATGATTAAAATTTTCTTGATTTTATTAAAATATTATCAATAATAAACGTTAAGTTTTAAGAATTATCAAAACTTAAGAAAATTTTCAAGATTTTATTAAAATGTTATCAATACTAAACGAATGTAGTAAAATTTTCTGTAAATTATTTTTTGTTCAAGAAAAAAAAATCGTTGTTTTTTTTAATTGCAAAAATTTAGAAAATTTTGTTGATTTTATTAAAGTATTATCAATAATAAACATAAATTGCAAAATTTTCATTTTAGGGCTTATCGTTAATAATAAATAAATAAATAAGATTTCATTAAGTTTGAACAATTTTTCAAGATTCGCTCAAGATTTTATTAAATTATTATCCATACTAAACGAATATAGTAAAATTTTCAGTAAATTATTTTATTTGAATTATATAAAAAATAAAGTTTCGTTGTTTTTTTTTAATTTCCAAATTTAAGATATTTTTCAAGATTTTATTGAAATATTATCATTATTAAAGGAATATAGTAAAAATCTGGTCTTATGCTTTTCGTTAAAAAAAATAAAGTTTCGTTAATTTTTTTTCAATTGCCAATATGAAATAAAAATCTTTTAGATACTTAATGAATAAAACAAAATTTAGACTTTAATGCTTTTCTTTAAGAAAATAAAGTTTCCTTAAGTTTTAAAAATTATCCAAATTAAAAAATTTTGTCAATATTTTATTAAAATATGATCAATACTAAACAAATATAGCAAAATTTCGTTGAGTTTTAAATTTGTCACTAATTAATTTTTTTAATAAAATACAAATTATCACTGGAATAAGTTTTTTTATTTTTAATACTATAAATATTTATAATTAAAGAATTAGAAATTGCAAAAAAAAAAACATTTCACCTAAAACTATTTGGTTTATTACTTTCGTTTTTGCTTGCAAATTTGAAATTTCCTTGCCTATATGAAAAACTACATCGCCATCATTGTGTTTCTTCTTAATTGTTGTCATTATTTACAGTATAACTACAATATCCTCTCCTTCTCACTCTAGCGTCACAGTACTCTTTAACATGAAGGTTTGTGTGTTCATTAATCCATACATATACATATATAGTATGTGTGCGTGTTTCTTGTTTCCTTACAAAAGTATTGTTTTTCTTTGTTTTACTTTTTTTTTTAAACACAAACACACAAATGTCTGATGCCGTGATGCTGCTTTTTAACTGAAAACAAAAGTTCATATAAAGGACATTGTTCCATAAAAAAAATTAAAATAATGAAAAGATTTAGAAAAAAGAACTTATTTAATAAAAAAGAATGAAATGTTTATAAATGTTGTATGAAATCATGTTAAAAATGCGGTTTATACGAGGGGAAATTCTAAAGAATGGTTCTTCTTTCCTAGTAAGAGGGGAAGATGAAAAAATTTTGTTATTTAAAAAACTTTTCTAATGTCCCTTTTTTATGAAATATGTACATATCTTTGAAGCAACATAATATTAAATGTTATTTGTGTATTTAAATATGTATGTACAGAGGATAACTTATGAAACTTAAAACCCCTTGCTAATTAATGAAATTTTATTGTTTTCATGTTTATTTTATTCATACTCATTGAAAGAAAACTAATTAAAACGTTTATAATAATCAAATAAGTTGTTAGAAAAGTATTTTGAAATAAAAATTTATGCATACTTGAAGTTTATTTTGTTTTGCTTTAAATTTTTTGTTTTAAACTATAATTAAACAAAAATATTAATAAAATTGTGGAAACAAAATTATAATTTAATTTAAAATAATAAACATAAACAAGATTATATATATACATATATATATACATATATATATATATATATATATATATATATATATATATATATATATATATATATATATATATATGATATTTAAATTAAATTATAAATATTTTCTTCTATTTCGATTTACAATATAATTGTTCTCATTTTTTCAAAATTTAAGCAATAAAATTTGGAAAATATTTATAAATAAATCTTATATTTAAGATTAAAATGCAGCACATTTCAAAAAATAATGCACTTAAATACACTATATTTAAAAAAACAAAAACATTGACGCTTGGCGCCAAATTATTAAAATTTTTCTTTTAATTAGATATACTTTCTGAAATATATATTTTGTTTACAATTGAAGTGTATTAAATTTTGTTTTTAGGCAAAATTAAAAAGTAAATAACATCAAGGTTACTGATAGAGGGATAGCAAAAAAGGTTACCAGACCTCTTGTTTTAATGTTATATTTAGCGCTTTTATAAATTTATTTTTTTAGGCACAAGGTAGATTAATCAGGTAACGACATTTCAACAGCTGAGAATTTGTTTATGAGCAATATGGTTTGTGCTCTAAAATCTGAAGTGTCAAATTGTTGTTTATGTTTACAGACTTTGTTTACATTTTTTGTCCACTTTTGTATTAATGCGTCTCATTACCTTTACCATAAGAGATTTCAATGCCAAAACAAAATATAAAGTTTTTTGGTGTTGTAGAGTTGTTTCATTACTTTTGCACCATGTTTAGGCAAAATTAAAAAAAAAATAATAATAAATAAAATAATAGAATTGCTCTTTGAGGTTAAGTGAGAGAGATAAATATTAAAAATAAAGTCTTATTGTAATAATTTTTTCACTTTTTTTATAGAAATGCTGCTTATATTAATAATAACACACTTAAATTCCAATAAATTATATTTATAACGAAAAATCTAGACATTTGCAGCCTCTAGGAATTGTTGTTTTAATTAGCTTATTTTCCTTGTTTAAATTTATAGTGTATTAAAAGAGAATCTTATAGAGAGAGGGGAAAAGATTAAAAAAAAGTTACCAGAGGTTTATAATGTTATATTGCTAAAATATAAACAATGATAGAGTGGCACATATACGGTCAAAGCAGAAGATAGAGAGTAAAAATAGAGTTACCAGATTATTATGTTATAAATAATAAAAAAATTTTAAATTTACTAATTTTGTTTTTTAACAAATTGCTTTTACTTTTTCATTGAGTAATGTTTATATTTATATTTAGACGATATTTAACGTAAACAGTGTTGCCAGAAAATTTTTGCCTTGTGTCCTAAATTAAAACTTGTTATCACCAATAGTCCTCAATTTTAAACTTAAATATAAATCCTATTTTGACCTCAAAACATTTTAATAAGAAATTAACTATAAAATTTAGTTATTTTGTATTAAGAAGAAAATTGCTCAAAAAATTACTTATAAAAATAAAATTCGTCGTAATTTTTTTATAAAGTGAAAATTTGTAGAAAATTTGTTACAAAAATAAACTTTATCAATAATTTTCTATAAAAAAGTTTTATCGAAAATTTTCTATTATAAGAAAATAATTTCATATAAAAGAAATTTATCTACAAATGAAATATTTAAAAAAATTTTTTTTTTTCCATAAATAAGAAATTTATCAAAATATTCTCTAAATATAAAAGTTATCGAAAATTAAATAAATAAGTAAATATAATATTTAACGTATATTTACTACAAATATAAAATTTATCTTCGAATGCATCGATGGGCTAGTTGATATTGAGCTAATCTGTCAGACAGCGGGTTTGGCCTACAAATTTCATTTAGTGATTTTTTTTTTTTGGGAACATTTTCAAAAAAAATATTTTATTTTTTAATCCGATCATTTCCAATATATGATATACAGTTTAGTACCCTTCTCAATGTCATATCTTCGGCACAATCACCAGTGTTGAGCATTTGGCCGCCAAAGCTCATCTGGCAAATTTTAAAGAAAAATATTTTTTTAACAAATTTTGTCCCATCATTTCAAATATATGATATATAATATAGTATTCTACACACGTCCTGGAAGCATTCCCAATAGGCCATATTCTAGAAATATTGACCTTTATGGAGTATTTGGCCCCCATATTCCATTTGTAGATTATTTTTCGAACTTTTTCGAAATTTTCTATTAATTAAAAATTCATCAAAATCTTTTTATAAATTGAAAATTTATCAATGTAAATGTATACTCGTAATAAGTTAAAAATTTATCAAAATTTTCTAGAGTTATCGAAAATTTTTATAAAAAATAAATCAAAGAGAATTTTCTATAAAAATAAAGAATATATGAACATTTATCTTTAAAAATTAAAATTTATCGATTTTTTTTATAAAAAGGAAAATTTATAGAATTTTTTTAGAACGAAAATTTATTGAAATTTTCTATAAATGGTATATACTTAGAATTTTATAAATTAATAAAAAAAAATTGCCATCCCAAAATCCCTCACAAGCTCACAATCTATACCCAAAGGAAAATTTTAATCTCTAATTTGGGGATCTGGCAATACTAAATGCAAACAAGATTTACCTAGTGTCTACATTAGGCAAATTTTTAAAGTTTATAATCTGCGGTCTTTACACGCCATAGATTTGTTCGAACGTTGAACAAAATTTTGTGCGCACATGCATTTGGATAGTGTGGACCAGAGTTACCAAAACTTTGAGGCCATTGTACCAGATTGTATTTGGAAAACCGCTATAAATCGCCTACACTTTAAATAAAAACGCTGATATTTACCGCTAAAATATTTTTTATTAAAGAAACTAATAAATTGTTATCTTTTAAGTTTTAAACTTGTTAAAAGTTAATATCTATTCCTTCCAGTCATTAGTTAAATTTCAATATATATGTCAGCAATCAAACGTCATTTTTTATGCGGAAGAAGAGGCGCTAAAAAAAGTATGGAAGCGACAATGACGGCAGACAAAAAATTATGATTTGTTCGAACAAAAATTACGCCACCAAAAAAAGAAAAACAAAGACAAAAATTAATAAAATTTTTTGCATTACTCTGCCGACGTTTTGTTCTTGTGCGAACAAGAAAAAAGCTCATGTGGACGTAGAGTAAGAGTTACCAAATTGCGTAATTGATTATGTATTTAGCAATTTTATTAAATTTGGTGCAAAAAAAATTTATAGACCTTTTTTATATTTAATATAATAAAACACTTAAAATTTAATTTTATTGTTAACAATAAAACCATAGAGTACAACTAGAAGTTTATGTGAGAGCCACTTCGAACTAGATTTTCCAAAAAATTACTTATTTTTCTTAAAACACAAACACAAAACATATGTGACCACATGTATCTTAAATATCACTTATTAATATATAAATAAAATCTTAATGTTTGCTTTGAAAATATTAAATTGTTATATTTTAATCTATTTAAATTAAATCAAGGCGCATTTAACAAGGTGAAAGCAATTCAGAGTTGATTTTTTTTTCAATTTTGTATATATGGAATTTTGACGTTTGAACAAATTACTAAGAGAGAAAATTTATTATTTTATATGGAATTTGCCAGTGTAACAAATTAAAACAAATAATCAACTAGGCTAATGACATCCACCTTGTAATAATATGGGGTCTACGGTTCAACAAATCGAATTTCTAATAATTGAACAATCGACATTTTGTTGAAAAAAAGTCGAAATCGACTATATGGTTAGAAAATTGTTGAGAAATGTCGACTTTCTTGTTGCCAGGTAGTAGAAAAAATCGGAAAAAATCATAAATAGTCAAAAAGTCGGAGAAAATGGAAAATAGTCGAAAAAATGTACTTTATTCAAAAGGAATAGCTTCCTAACAGTTTTTATTTTAACTATAAAATGCATACATTGTCTGTTAATTAATTAATATTTTTTGTTTGCAGTCAGGTTCAATACTTTTACATACAGCGTCTCTTCTTCTGTGCGAGCAACGTTGTGCGAACAAGAACA
The DNA here is from genome assembly GCA_932274085.1 of Protocalliphora azurea. NCBI lineage: Eukaryota > Metazoa > Arthropoda > Insecta > Diptera > Calliphoridae > Protocalliphora > Protocalliphora azurea. The sequence goes on from OW026519.1 coordinate 57,119,628, forward strand.
AAACATGAACAAGTTTGGTCCACACTATCCAAATGCATGCGTGCACAAAATTTTGTTCAACGTTCGAACAAATCTATGGCGTGTTGGTACCGCATATCAGCCCGTCTAGACGTAACATAATATGTAAGATTTTTGTGTCAGAGAGTGTCAAATTCGCTCTCTGAGAGAATTATTTCACGTGTAGATTCAAATATTAGTATTATAAGATGTATTATGAGACTGTTGTGATGAGATTTCTCTACACAACCATCTTATAAGATGAACTGTCAAAAAAAATACACATATACGAAAGTTTGCTTGTGTGTGTGCATGTGTATTTTGGAAATTATTGAAAAACAATGTTATTTTGTAAAATTGTTTCCTTTTAGTGTTTATTTTACATGTTAAAAATCATTTTTATAAAAATTGTGTTAAAAGAGTGCGAATTGCTTAGATAAAAAGGACATGTTTATTCTGTAACTGATTGAAAATAATAATATCTTATAGGATTTATTAGAATACGTGTACCCCTTATTTAAGATTTAACATAATATAAACAAAATGTTTACTCTCCTCTTCCGGCGTTATCTCACATATTATATCAGCGTTAATCTCAGTTGTAGACCTGGGGTATTAGAAAGAAAGTGTACAAAGTGTTGCCAGAGTGCAATGGTTTTACAATGTGAACTAATTTCAACATTTTTTCATTTAATAAAATTTTTATTTATTTATTTATTTTTTTTCAATTTTACTACAAAAATATTTTTATAACATTTTTTCTAACAGTTTTTGATATAAAAACTCATGTGATTGTTTATAATACAAGTATGCCTTAACTGGCAAAAACAAAATACAGTGCAAGATCGGTATTCACGATTAGCCATTATCGCGACGGCTTTATTTTTAAAATTGCAGGTTCCATAATCGCGACAGTTTACGAAAAACAGGTTCTATTTTCGCGACTTTTATCTGTTTTTTTTTATTTTTTTTTTTTTTTAATTAATTCTATAACAAAAAAAGGAAATCCCCGTCTTTTGGTATATTAACGTTTTTGTATGATTTTGATCTTCAATTTTGTCAGTTTATTCGTGTCATTTGTTGTAAATACATCTCTTAATATGGGAAAAGTTCAACATATTTTAAGGCCAACGATTTCTAAAAATTAGAGATTAAAAAGTGGAGATTCCATAAATTCCATTTGCGTGAATTATAAGTTGCATAAGTCTTCGGTTTACCGCATTATAAAGCAAGAAAATTCATTAAAAAAGTTCGTACGTACAAAAGAAAGTGGTACTGGATTCAAGAAGAATTTCATGTGGAAAGTAATGAGGAGCAAATGAAATTATCAGATATGGAATCGGAGGATTTATATGATAATGATCATGAAGAAAACAAAATTAAAGTGAACGATTGTATAACATCGATAAACATATGCATAAAAATGGGCTTTGGAAAATGACAAGCCGACAACAGCTCTATATGAACTATATGATTCAACTGTTATTTTAAAAAAATAATTTGCCAAAAAACCAACTCAAAATCTCCAATTTTTAAAATGTAAATATATCAATAAAAACAATTCTAATTTTTAAAATTACATCAAATTTTTCAATAAAATTTTGGCTTCTGTTATTGCGAAAATTCAGTTTTCGCAACAGGTCTGGTTTTTAATTAGTAGCGAAAATCGAGTTTGCCACTCTATATAAAACAAGAAGTTTTATATATTTTAAAATTCCATGTGTGTGTGTTTTAATATTTGTAAAATTTATGAGTACACTTTTTCTGCAGGGTAGCAAAAATATTAAAACTTTATGGTATAATTCATAATTTTTTCTTGATTTCTTTTTTTTATGCAAGAGACGTTTTCTTACTTGTTCGCACTCATGCAATTTTAATTTAAAGGAAAATAAAATATACGAAATACCACAAATGACACAATGTCATAAATATGTAACTAATATTAAGAGGAATCAAAAAATATGTGCCACATGTCGGCTTAACAGTGATGGTATAAACAATTTTGTATAGGTTAATTTAAAAATGAAAAAGTAGTAAAAAAAAAAAAAAAAAACATAAACAGTATTAAATGTAATACTTAGTTAATAATTCACAAAACAATATGAATCTGGAATCTTAATATTTTGCAATCTTTCCATATTATTTTCTTTCTTAAATTTATATTTCTTAAGAATCTTAATCTGTTTGTTTTTTTTTTTAATTTTATTTCAAGTGAAGTGAAGTGAATACCCTTATTATGCTTAATAAATATAATACATTTTTTATGTGAACCACAGTTTACAAATAATATCCCTGCAAGCATTTAATGTATTCTTTTTCGAAATATGTCAACAACTCCTGGGACAACCCGGTGGATGACGAGGATGGCAACACGGTAGTGTGCACTAGCACGGTGGCAAGGCCTGGCTGAGCCGGTAGAAAAGGCATAAGGTCCCCCATTCTGTCATCCACGAATTCGCTGAAGCAAAAAGAATGAAGGATATGTAAATCAATTCGCAACAATTCTCTACTCTCAATTCCAGTCTCTCTTTCTCCCCTTATATAGTTATTTTATTCAATTCCTAGTCATCGCAACCATCTACTCCTTGGTCAGCAGCTGATGGAATACTGCTTGGCCTGCCCTCCCTCTTCCACGGTAAATCCTTGGCCATATATTATGGATTCACCCCTAAACCTATCCCTACAACTTAAATTAACTCACTTACCTGTATTTATCCTTAACTCCGTTGCATCTTACACTTATGAGCGCTTAATTCAGGGACACACTTCCGCTCCATCAAGCCAATCCCCAATCGGTTCCTAGTATTTCTGTCTCTATTCGGTTATTACTGTCCTTAAACGTCTTCTGAAGTCGGGGAATTAAATAAAAAGATAGGCTGTATGCCTCTGGTTAATAATATTAGCTCCACCCAACTAAACCAAAACTGAGCTCAGCTTATGCCTAGTCCTCACAATTCACGGACAACTTTCGGCCAAACAAACAGAAAAAAAAATCCTATTCTCCGGCTACGACCTACTCATATATTTAAAACCCCTAACAAAAATGTCTGGTTCGTGTTGTGTCTTCGTCCTTCACTGTGTCTTTAACTGTGTGGTCTTACGCCTCTACCGAATTGGAGTATTTTGTATTGGGATGGCTTCCTACTCATAGGGTAACGATTGTTTTAAAAATGGTATCCTTATATCGTTTTCTGCACTACTGTGTGTGTTTTGCTTCAATTGCTTTATGTATGTATACGCAAATAGTTTTAGGAATGCCTATCTCCGTACATGATCACTCCAATTCCTTTTTTTTATATGTATTATAGGTAATATTATTAAATGATCTTTTTTCTATAATTTCAGTGTATTAGATGTTTTGTATGTGAAAATGCTCATTGTTTTTCTAGTGGAATTTGGATTTCAATTTTGGGTGTACACTTCACTTTATTTATATATATATATATATATATATATATATTGGAATAGCATCGATTATATGTAATTTTTTTATATGTAATTTGGAGTTTTTCGACTGTTTAATGTTTTGTCTGTGTTTCCTTTTTTTTATCTACTCTTATAAATTAACATCACTTCCTTTCTTCACTAGTCACTCCCGTTCTCGCTCATCATCAACTTTCAACTTTCAAAAGAAAACAACAAAATAATTATAAATTTTCTGACGGATAGCCATCTTTTTTTTTTTTTGAAAATTTCCCCCATCTATGCCCCCTCGATCAGCTGTTTACAAGGTTGTTTTCTAATGACATTTGATATTAGAGTGTAACCATATTAACCCATGAAGAGGGGAACATGACAAATAGCTCACTTCTTCGCCACTCTTTGAAGTGCAATAGAAGATTTCTCGCAATTTTCCAACAAAATATATTAGTATACGAATTGAATCTTTTAAACTTAACTTCTTTAATCACTATTAGAAGTTGTTTGGATAACAGTTACAATTATCCAAAAACGAAAACACTATTTTTCAACAACTTTGCTAGCATTTGGAAGATTGTTTTTTATCAATCCATATAATCTGTCGAATTTGGCACTCTAAGATGATTAATAGTAGAACGTGCAGAACTTTACAAAAACAACACACATTAGGTTCGAAATTTTATCATCAAATCATGATTTTGACGATTGTTTTCATTTCATAATGGGAAAAAAAGAACAAGCAGAAACAATATAATTTTGCTTAGTAAAAATATAAGTTTTGAAGTGATTAGAGTGAAAAAATATTGACATTAACAAATTATTTATATAAGCTGAACTATCGCTTAGTGGCACATTTCTTCCCGAACGGTGTTACTAAGTAGATCAGAATTCGTAACGCTTTAGTAAATTTTGTACGTCACGTATTAAGATCTACTATAACGCAGTAAAAAGTGTCTAATAAAAAATCCTAATTCGAATCTTCCGATCCCCACTAAAGCGTTACTCAAAAGATGTTATCTCTAACTAGTATCAGAATTCGTTAGTAAAAGCGATACATATTCTAATTTATTTTTTTAAATAACAAAAATAACTCTTCCTTGTATTCATTATTGAAAACAATGAAATTATTTGCACAAAAAATTTTGAATTCAAATGAACATTTAACATCTATTAGAATATTTGCAAAATTTTCTGCAGTTATTAGTATGTTCGGTGGCAATGTATGATTTTTAGAAAGGTTATGATGTTCGCATTATAAAAAGTGTAATTCAATATTTCCACAATGTTTTTCAGTAATATAATATACGATTTTTAAATATTACAAGACTACATTATTATTTATTTTAATTTTGTATTGAATTTTCTATGCAATTAAAATAAATAAAAATTTTTTAGTTCATTTTTTTCTAAAATCGCCAATTTTTCTACAGAAAAATAATTAAAGAACAAATGTATTACACTTTTTACAAGGCGAACACTATATAGTTTCTTAAAATCATATTTTCTCGCTGAACAAATAGCTCACTACTAAGAATTTTGCAAATATTTATAACAAAATTTTCTCTAATTTCTCTTTCAAATGTTTCCATTTTTATAAAGGGGATTCCCTTTATTAATGAATCTATGATACTTTTAACCATCTCCATACTCTATTACAAATTTTAATGATGATGTACCATTTTAAAACATTATTTAAATTTTATCTTGGCCCTGAAAGTTTTTTCAATCATTTTTGTCAATATATAAGATTTTTGAAACTCAGAAATAAATATCGCTACTTAACCAAAAATTACCACAATTGACTCTACACATTTCAAGCATTACAACAACAAAACAATTTCTTCAAAATATTTAATAACAAGAACAATGTTTGCATTCTTTTCAAACTTTAAAAAAAAATAATTTAAAATTTTGAAAATTATAAATAAAATTTTGAAAATTATTTATAATTTTCAAATTTAAGATGCAAAAATTCAGCTCTGCTAAAATATTTCTCGGATACTCAAATACAATGCATTCCCAAACTTTTGATTGCTGCATATACAAATTTTAATCTTCCACAGAATAGACTTGTAAAATTGAATTTTTAATATATTCGAAAATTTTTTGTTCTATAGAAAATTATTCTGAAAATTAGCGACTTTTGCTGCAGGCATGTCATACATAAGTCAAACTCCCACACTTTTAAAAAATATTGTTTAGGTTATCAAGAATTTTATATAAAACAAAATTTTCTGTCCATGTTCTGGCCCTCAAATTGTTAATAACATATTTTAATTTTATAGAAAATGAAAATGTTTTCCTAAATTTATTCGCTTGCCCAGAACTAGTTGAAATATTGATAATTTCTTTTAAATTATGATAAACGCTTACGAATTAGCACCTTTCATGACTAAAGGGTTACTCAAATGGAACTATCGCTTAGTGGCACAGTTCTTCCCAAACGATGTTACTAAGTAGATCCGAATTCGATAGTAAAAGCGATGCATATCAACTTCCTGGTGTGTCGATATAATTACGCTTTCGATAGAAAATGTTTGCTGGGATATAAAATATAAAAAATATAAAAAAAAATACAATACAATACATAAATAATATAATCCATATGAAAAATTGTTACTTTTAACATACAATTGTATATAATAAAACAAATACATACATACAACAAAAATATTCATACAAAAGAGGATAAATCTTTATTTGAATTATTCCTTGATTTTCAGCTACAACAAATACATTTATTTATTTCGATATATGTAGTTTAAATTTGTGATCAAAATAAATGTATCAATATAAAGAAAAATTTTTAGCAAAAGATAAAATATAAAATGTACATGAATTTATTGCGCAACATGTTTTTTAAATGATGTAACAGACATTTTCATAAATGACACAATTTCTTGGGAAATTATTTCAATATACATATGCATATTTATATATATATATATTTTTCTTCTTGAGGATTAATAATGATGCAACATATAAATAACTTTATTACAATACAAATGTATGTACATTAGGGTGGCGCCAAAATCAAAAGTATTAATGTCATCAGCTCAAATGAAAATGTACTTCATTTTCAGGTTTTGTTACTATAAATTTTCATTCTGGCATTATCCTTTAGTGGATCACACTTATGTGAGGTGATTTAGGAGATCATTGTCTTCATTTTCATTTAGTGCACATAAGTGCCAAGGAGGACTTCGGCAGAGCGTTTCCAAAATCCCTCAGAGAGACCATTGAAAACAAATTTATTCCAGGTTGAATTTTCAAAAATTGTTGAAAATTTTACAAATACAATTCGGGAATTTCAATTATGTGCAGTGATAGAGAAGATACTTGTTTTCATTTCCCATATGGTTCATATGAGCGATAAGAAGGAATGCAGTTAAGTATACCCAAAATTTCTCCTCCTCCTAAGTGAAATTTATTACAATTAATTTTTTCAAAAATTTCACAAATACAATTCGAAAATTTCACTTATGTGAGATCATTTTTCATACGATCCATTGAGCGACAGGGAAAGGATATGGCTAAATATATCCAGATTTTCTTAGAGACCACCAGTATTAAATTTATTTCAGTTTAATTTTTAAATTTTCACAAATCCAATTATTTGAGTTATTTCCATAATAAAGATTAAACCCAAACATCGCGAATACGAGCGCTAACTTCGAAAACGGCTGCCACAATTGAATTCAGCATACACGAATTAGCTTTACCAGTGGGGACACGGCTTGTTAAAAATTGCTACTAACATAGTGTTATTTTCGTTATCAATTTAAATGTATAACAACATTCATACACATTTATGTACGTATATATGTATTAATGTATAGATTAATTATGTGTCTAACTATAAGCCTATAATTTTATTATCCATTTTCTTTTTTTTTACTTTTTGACATTGTGACATTTCCAAATAATAAATAATAAAATAGTAAAAACAACACTATAAGATTATTATTTAGACAAAGAGTAAACAAACATATAAACACATCTACATACAAAAATACTCATATGAGTGAGTATGTATTAAACAAAGTTTAATCAAAACAAACAAAAAAAGCCAAAGAGTAAAAATATAAGAACTCTCTCCTTCTTTTACTTGTATAATTTGTAGGACACGCAAACAACATAACACCAACTACAACAAACAACATAACACAAACTACAACATATTTGTTTGTGTTTCTTAAACTTCATGATACAACAATTTAATACGGTATATAAGCATAAAAGCAACAAATACAACAATGCAATAATAACAGCAATTTTTTCATCTTAAGCAGCTCTGAAACGTCAAACAAAAGAGTACAAAAAAACGTACAAATTATAAACACTGATTGTTGAAATTTAAAAAGAATAATAAGAATAAATTGTAAGAAATTTGTTTTTAATGTTTTTATAAATTGAAATGAATTAAAAATTTTTATACAACATTTTTTCTTTATTAAAAATAAAAATTTCACCACCGATTAATTTTCCTTTGCTTTGTAAAGAAGCCAATAACATGCAAATGTAAACAAAACTTGACATTTTGTCTTAAACTAAAAAATGAAGCAAAAAATAATCAGCTAATTTTACAACATCACATTATTACAACATGGTAAACTTCATATAATAACTATAAATTATTGTTGTTTCTTTATTTTTAATAAACTCTCATTGAAAGTGCAACGTAACAATATCAAGAGCAACAAGTTTTAATAAAATCATTCAAAAAGTTTCTGTGAACAAAAAAAAAAAAAAAAAAAAAAATGAACTAATAAAACAATATCCCAGTTGGTCGTTGGTGATCCGAATATAAGCTCCATGAGCTCACCCGTATCTGTGGCAGCAAATCTAAAATCATTCTCGAAGGTTCGGTTATCGAATTAATATTGAGTCTTTAACGATATCAATAGCGAAACGTAAGAATACTCGTTAGTAATTTGTTTTCGATATCAAAAAATATTAAGAACTATTCGAAATCGATATTGCTAATGACTTGTAATTATTATCATTTGCAATAGATAGAAAACAATACCCAACAGTTTCAGGTGGCTGTCCATAAATAGTTACTTTACTGACTACATTAGGGCACCATTTATTAATAACATGACAAGTCACTTTATCATGGACATGTCCTAGGAGGAAGTCTATTGCCACCTCCACGGCTACGAAGTGGCACTTTTGTATACACGCAATCATTTTATTGGTTACAACGAGTTGGTAAACATTTTTTTGAAAGTGGGTGATGAAAGAAAAAGTGTGCTAGGTGAGTGGACACGAATGAACTTTACCGTCTAATGGAGGTCAATTGACACCGAGAAAACTGCTGGATAGTTTTCGATTTTGTTTCATTTCCATTTTGTTCCAAATTTAAAATTAAAAGCTGATTTAATTTATAAAGTTATATTTTATTTCAAACTTAACACAATATATAAAATAATAAAACATATATAAAATAAAAAATTTTTAATTTTCAATTAATTACTACTCCTGAATTTTAAATTCAGGAGTAGTAATTAATTGAAACATTTTGTCCAAATTTCAACTTCGTCCAGAGGAGTCATCAATGTTTTTTTTTTTTTTTTTTTTTTTTTTCAATAATATTATTTCTGTTGCTTTAATCCACATATTTTAGAACAAAATTTCCTGAATTAATGTGGAAGAAAATATATCAGATATTTTGATAAATATACTATTTTGCAAATATCTTTAGAAAAATGCTAATATTACTTACCACTTTTTCTAAAACTTTATTATATTTTTTTGCATGTTTACTACCGAGAAATTGTCGAGAAAAGTTCGATGCTACGAACATTCATATTTAATATATTTGTCAAACATTTAATTTCGAAAATTCTTCGTTTTTTGGAGAAAATTCGATAATATCGAAACTCAGGTCAGGCGAGTATTTATTGTGTTGGTTGTTATTCAATACAATTAAACTATACAAAAACATTTATCTTCATTTTATACAGTCAAGTAAAAATGAAATAAATGAAAAATATATAAAGGGAAAAATATGAAATTGTTGCAGTTTTCATAAAGTCAATTAAAAAACTGTAAAAAATAAAAAAAACAAAGTACTTCTATAACAAGCAAACCATATAGAAGACCATTAATTTAAAAGCAGAATATTAAAAGAGGGATTTTTTTAAATTATATATTATATATATATATGTATATATATCTGTTTTTGCTTTTTTTACGAAAATTTTGGTTAACTATTTTATTAATTTTATTCGAAGTTTCTAAATTACACTTATGCTTCAATGGATCCTCATTTTTAAATTTACAATAAAAATTTATGCTTTCAATGGCTATTTTAATTACTGACTTGCTGTTTGTTTACGTACAAGGAGTGTGAGTGTAATAACAGTTAATTTTCATTGTTTAATTTATTTGTTTATTTATTGTTTTCCACATTTTTTCTTTCCTTTTTTGTTGTTGTATTTACAACCAATTTTTACTGTTTACTGTTAAAATGGACACAAGAAAAAGAAGAAGAAAAGTTTTATTTTTTCACTAGCTGTAATATAGAGAAATAATAACAAATTTGCCTAAATAGTCTAAGAATGTGTTTGTATGTCTATGTTTTTTTTCTTGTTACTCGTATATAAGCATAAAAAAATCAACAAGTTAAATAAATGTTTAATTTTGTTGTTGTGTGTTTATATGTTTGTTTCTATTGTTTATATAATATGTATTTATTACTTTGTGTTTTTACACATTTCCCAGCAAACACAGAGTCATCATATTTCAAAAGTGAATAATAATATAATTTTTCTTTGATATTAAAGGTTAATTGCCACCTTACTTCAAATCTTTATCAAAATTGGAGAAAAAAATTACCCTTTTTGTTGAGAATGCTATTATTCTCAGATTATCATGTCAATCTCAAACGTTTACATTTGAGAAAAGGTTTTATTTCAAATCACTCTTAAATTTTAATTCAAACCTTTGGTTTACTGGGTTGTTTGTTTATTTATGTGTTAAGTTTTTGGTGTATTGTTTCATTATTTATTTTCTTAACCATTCTTAGATTTCATTGTTGCTTTTTGTTGTTTTATTTTTCGGGCCTATGTGCTACATTGTACAATAGAGCGGCCAAAAAAAGTGTCGATGTTCCCACCTCACATTAAAGTTTCGCTAATTTTAATATACTCGTATTATTTCTAAAAATTTTGTCATGGTGCTACTCTTTCATGAGCTTTTGGGATTTTTTTTTTTTATATATTTTCCAATATGAAAATTTTTTAAAAATAATTTTTAAATAAATTTTTGTTGAAAAATTTTAAATTTTCGGATATATGTATGTATATGACCATGTCCGGAAAATTATGTTATCTATCTATGTCATCTATCTAAGATATTTGATATTAAAATTTCATATTGTTCCTTTGGAAAAAAATATGAAAAAAAAATTTTTTTTTAATCTCGAAAAAGATCCTTTTTCATTTTAATCTAGCTCGCTAAAGGATAATGCCAGAACGAAAATTTTAAGAAATATAATCTTAAAAAGAAGATTTTCATTTACGCTGGTAACATCGAAGCCTTTCATTTTGCGGCCACCCTAATTTACATATAATTGGTCAAATTTATTGGTCATTTGTATTGTTTTTTTAGTACGACTTTATAACATTTTTTCTGCTGATTAGTGTTTTTTTTTCTTTTTGTAATTAAATTAAGATACAATTGTTGTTAGTTGGCTGGTTTGTTAACAGTTTAATTAAACGTCCTACAATTTTGTTTTGATGTATTGTATCTGTTTGTCAGTTTTTTTCTTTAAAGAAACACTCGTAAGGAAATTTACTTTACATTAGAACATAATCTAAAATTTTAAAACTTGAATTCAAATCCAAAAAAAATAATTATATATGTTTTCATTTACTTTCATAAATAAATACTTTTATTATTTTTTTTAATCTCTAATTTTTAAAATATGTTGAACTTTTCCCTTATTAAGAGATTTATTTACACAACAAATGATACGAATAAACTGAAAAAAGTTGAAGATCAAAATCATACAAAGAGGTTAATATACCAAAAGACGGGGATTTCCTTTTTTGGTTATAGGCATGGTAATCAAATTAAAAAAAACAAACAGATAAAAGTTGAGAAAATAGAACCCGTTCAAATCAAATTTTGTATACTATAAAATTTCATTATTTTTAAATATGAGCTCATATAAAAAGAAATATACTTTGAAATAAATTTGCTTTTTACCATATTTTGCTAAATAACTCCTAAACCAAATCGGTGTCCAACTTGAATTTTGGCACGAATATAGAAAAGAGTTAAATAATAAATAATTTTTTAAGATTTTTAAAATACCGTTTTTTGAGATATTCAGCTTTGATCTTTATATCATTGATTTTGATCTATGAACTTTCGAAATAAATAAGTTTTATACACATACGTCATTTTAAAGTCAATATCTTTTTTTATTATATGAAATAAAAATTTGAATTCTACAATGTATAGTTTAGAAGCAATACACTTTTGGAAAAAATTCGAAAGTTTTTTCATTTTTAAAACGGAAAGGGACTTCAGTCTAAAGGTTTGTGATTTGAGCAACACTCGCAATAAGTAATATCTGTAGTGAATTTCATTGAAATTGGAGATATCAAATTCGAAAATGCCTTTGCTGCCTTTTGTCCATTTTGATATGGAATCACTCATCTAGATTGTAGATTCTTGAAATAAGCACCAGTCTGACCAATTGTTGTTTCTTTATAACAGAATTTTAAGTTAATGAATTCATAGAATTAAATGATTGAACTAATACATACTTACATTCCTATGTAAGTTTAAAAAAAAAAAAATAATTAAATTGAGTGATAACAAAATAATTTAATTTTCATGATAATATTTAATAGAGTTAAAGAGAAAATAACAGATATAAGCATAAAATAAAATGAGAAATTTTAATAGAGATACAGTTGCGAGTATAAAAAATGCAACGCCATGTTAAAAGTGAAATAGAATACGTTAGAAAAACCAACAAGCGCTGGATATCCAACAATACATAGCAATTAATAGAAGGCAAGCAAAAACTAAAGTTATTGATGCTAAAACTCCACCAATCTAAGCAAGACGAACAACGTAAATATCAAGAAGAGAACCGTAAAGTTGAACGTAGTGCAAGGGTAGACAAGCGGAAATGGGCTGATAATTTAGCCAAAGACGTATAAATATTATATTTTCCATTTTTAACATTTACTCAGGGAACCTTATTTAGGGCTCGATTCATTACAAAACCAAATTGCTTGAAAATAAAATTTGTAGAAAATTAAAAACTTTTTCAAGTGGTTTTTGATTTTTTTTTTTTTACAAATTTGTAATCAATTCTCTTGTACTAAATAAGGCCCTAAATTATTTGAAAGTATTTATCTATATATATAAAACAGGATGTGTGTATGTATATAACGTATGGACTCCAAAACGGCTGGACCGATTTTGATTTTCAGGGAAACTTCAGAAAATTCAGGCGGGTGACACTGTGAAGTCTGATTTTTGATTTTCGGTCTGCGGGCGGAGGGGCGTGGCAAAATCCAAGTTTCATATTGCACCACCAATGACATACATATATTTATTATTATTATTTTTTTTTTGCTTTTTTTATTTTTTTTATTTTTTTGAAAGCCGTTGTCATGTTTTTCAAAACAAGATATCAAACTCTTAAATCGGTTATGTAGTTCCGTAGATATTTACAAAAAACCTATGTTAATAATGATCCAATATCAAAATTTTAAAACTTTCGAAATGTTGCATTCAAAAATCCGAGTTTTCGGTTTATTTACAAAATATTTACATCATTTAAATCATGTGGTAATACAACACTAATGTTTGCTTAGGGCCAGCAACGCGGACCGGGTCAGCTAGTCTCCGATAAAGCTTTAAGTTTAGTTTTTTTTTTAAAAAATTCTAATTTATGATTTGGGTAACACCAGACGTACTGAGCATTGAAATTTTTATATAATTTAGTTGATTTAAAAAAATTTTTATTAACAAAATCTACGTAAAGTCAATTTTAGTTTTGACGTTTGTCATAAGAAGGGCAACCAAAAATATGCTCTAAAAAGGGTGTTCTATGCGCATAAAAATGCTTTTTAAATCGGAAAATATACCCTTAAAATTAAAAAAAAATATGCTCTTAAAATATTATGTTTTCTTTTTTACAATTTTAAACTATTCATGCAAAAACTAACTTGATTGTTATTAGTAATTGCTAAAAATGTTTTCTTTTTGCACTTTCAAATATTTAATGCTATCAAATATTTAAAATAATAATAATCAGGAAATTAAAAAATTTCTATCAATTTATAGGAAGCAAATTATTACATAACCAGATATGAAAAACATATGTGACATTAAAACAAAAATGTCATTAACGACAAATAATGTAAAAAATTAAATTAGGTGAAAAATATGCAAATTTATTCTCTTAAGTGCAAAATTATGCTCTTTAATGTAATATATGCAAAATAATACTCTTAAGTATGAAACATGCAAACATATGTCATTTATAATTAAATAATGATTTCTCTAAAAATATGACAAAATATGCTGCTAAACCCAAAACATGGCAAAAAAAAGCTGTTAAGACTAAAATAAGCAAAAATATGCTATAACAAATCGATGCCAAAATTCTCAAAATTGTCTGAAGCGGACTAACAGTTGGGTTCATTTGAAGTCAAAAAAAAAAAAAAAAAAAAATAAGAAAAATTTCCTTCAGTCTAAATAATAAATAATTTACTAAAGTTTAAATAGTTTAAATAGTTTAAATTTTGATAAAAATTGGTATTGGAAAAGTTTGGAAACTATAGAATTGTTAAATATCACGAAATTCTATTCTTATATTTAGACTATAATACATGAAATCTACATATAATATAAATATTCCACTTCTATTATTCCACTTTCTATTTTTCTAAACTATTTTAAAATTTTTCCATAAATATTGATATTTTTCGAATTATTATTTACTTTTTTATTAATTTTAAATCTTACAACTTTTTTGCAACTGTTGCCTGCCACCTTCCATAAATTCGCGTTAAATTTGACATCTGTTTTGATAAAACATTTATATGTTTGATAACATATAAATGTTACGCATACGCCTAATGTTCTGTGGTGAATTAATATCTTTTGTTTTTATAAAGATGCCAGATGGTTTTTAGGAAATTATCACATATTTTAACATAGTGTCTACATTAGAGATTTTTTTTATCAAGACAGACGTCAAACTTAACGCGAATTTGTGGAAGGTGACAACAGTTGCACAAAAACAACAATATGGCGTATTCATTATTGTTTTTTATATATGCAGTTTGACAACTGTAACAACCAATATAATAATCAACTGATTAACTAAGGTTGTTACCTTGTATATATTCGCACTTATTTTGACGTTTGTTTTAATATAAATTTGCCTAACCCCAGGTCTACAACTGAGATTAACGCTGATATAATATGTGAGATAACGCCGCCAGAGGAGAGTAAACATTTTGTTTATATTATGTTAAATCTTAAATAAGGGGTACACGTATTCTAATAAATCCTATAAGATATTATTATTTTCAATCAGTTACAGAGTAAACATGTCCTTTTTATTTAAGCAATTCGCACTTTTTTAACATAATTTTTATAAAAATGATTTTTAACATTTAAAACAAACACTAAAAGGAAACAATTTTACAAAATAACATTGTTTTTCAATAATTTCCAAAATACACATGCACACACAAGCAAACTTTCGTGTATGTGTATTTTTTTGACAGTTCATCTTATAAGATGGTTGTGTAGAGAAATCTCATCACAACAGTCTCATAATACATCTTATAATACTAATATTTGAATCTACACGTGAAATAATTCTCACAGAGAGCGAATTTGACACTCTCTGACACAAAAATCTTACATATTATGTTAGGTCTAGACGGGCTGTAATGTAGACACTAGGTAAAGAATAACGAACATTTTGCTTAAAAACACATAGAAATTAAATTTTAAAATAATATTTTTAATTTTATATGGTTATATAAATTAAAATATAAAATGAATAATTCATTAAATATGTGTTTTTCAAATTCTCAAACTTTATGGCTCTTTTTTTATGTTATACTTTGTTACTAAATTAACAAAAATTTCTTTTAATTCTTTGCTATAAATATTTATTCTTCTGAGGATATACTATTGTGTTTGAAAAATTATATTAAAATCTGATTTAATTTATTAATGTGTTTGGGAGAATACAAAATCTTGAAGTATATTTATGTAGAAAGAGAAAAATATGATTAAAATAAAATAATGTAAAGTTAGCATAAAATGTAAATGGCTAACGTGATAAGTTAAAAAAAAAAAAAAAACAGTGAGAGGAGGTTATACAAGAACATAATTAAAGATATAATAAAATACTTAAACAATAATATTTAATTGGGATAAAATATGGAGTAAAACAGGAGAAATTA
The DNA here is from genome assembly GCA_932274085.1 of Protocalliphora azurea. Taxonomy (NCBI): domain Eukaryota; kingdom Metazoa; phylum Arthropoda; class Insecta; order Diptera; family Calliphoridae; genus Protocalliphora; species Protocalliphora azurea. The sequence continues at coordinate 57,135,509 of OW026519.1, forward strand.
AACTCTTAAAATGCAATATTTAATTAAAAATTGAAATATAATGTATACTTCTGTGTTAGTTTTGTTAATTGTTGTTAGTTTTTTTTTTTTTTTTTTTTTTTTTTTTTTGTTAAAGTAAATTGTGTTAAAAAAGAATATATAATTTTTATTTTTTTAAGATCCGTTTATTTAAAGTTGCTTAATTTAGTTTTGTTTTATTGAGATCAATTAAGTTATAATAAATTATCTTCCAAATAATTAACTGTAATAATAATAAATATTACAAGTTCCCACATCATTGCAAAGTACATATATATATACATATATTTTTTTTTCAACAATAATAAACAAACAAATAATAATAAAAACATGTGCCTTTGTTCAGCCTACAATCGATATACGATTGAACACATATACATTAGGGCGGCCCTTTTTATATGGAGGAAAAAATAAATTTAAATGTTCTCAATCAAAATGAAAGTTTTCTTCATTTTCGGAAATTATTTTTTCCCAAGCATTTTTAGAAATTATATTTTAAAATAAACTTTCATTTGAATGAACAACATCGACAACTGCTGTTTTGGGCCCACCCATGGCGAAATTAAATAGGTGGCAGCAGTTCTCCCAAAAAAAAAAATACGGTGAATTCATTATTTTTTTTTTATACATGGAGTTTGACACTTCAGCGGGTGAGCAAAAATTGTGCTTATATGGAGTTTGATAGTTCTAAGTACTACAAAAAAAAAAAAAAAAAAAAAAAAAATAATAATAATAATCAGCTGTTTAAGTGAGGTCACCTGTTTGAATTCGCCCTAATGTACATGAGTTTAATTAGAAAGTGAATTTTGAAACAAATACAACTCATTCTTAAATGGTTTATGACGTTGTTTACAAAAATTTATTGCACATCCAACGTTATTGACATTTCAATTGAGCTTTTCTTGATGTGCAATAAAATAACTATAATAAAAGGGTGTAGAAATAAAGAAACAACTTTTCAATTTCATTGAAATTCTAACACACAGTACCAATTAATTTATTAAAACAAAGAGAAAATAATGAAAAAGTAACAACAATATAGATAAATAAACAATATTAAAAAAAACACATAAATAGTTCAAATTGTTTTAAATAAATAGAAAAAAAACGATTCAAGTTGTATTAAATTCCCATTTATGATTACAAAAAAATATGGCAATACCTGTAAATTAACTGAATTTTTGAAAGTGCTGCCAGATTAGGGAAATGAGAATGTTTATTTTTCAGGCTTAAAACAAGAAATAAAGAAATTAAATTATTAAAATTTAATAGGGAAGTAAAAGTAATAGAAACAAAAAAAAAAAAAAAAAAAAAAAAAAAAAAAAAATAAATATATAATTAAATACGGGAAAAGTCTATAAAAGCAACAACAATGATTTCGATTTTATGTAACATTTACAGAACCCTCGAACCCTTTTCAATAGCTGAGTCTTAACTATTTTCTTAATTTGTGACAAAACACATCAGAGAAATCGATGCACATACATTCCCAGTGCAATTTATGAAATTAACAAAAAAAAGTGAAAATGGAATAGGGACTAAAAAAATTTTTTTTTTTTTTTTTTTGACAAAATAAAAACCCGAATCTTTTTTACCCGTCCGTGTTGAAATTTATATTTATTTATATACAAAACGTTTTTAGTGATTCTTCGAGTTTTTGCGTTTTTTTTTCCAGGATTTGGCATTTTTTAATTTTTTTTTTTTAGTTTGGTGGAAAAGTATTTTGCCAATAACTCAGTTGTTTAGGAGTGAATTTTGTTAATTTCTTCAGCAAAAAAAAAAAAAAAAAAAAAATAATACAGAATAATATTTGTGACAGATCCGTACAAATTCCGTAATTCATATAGGAGCTTCAAAAGGTCAAAAAAATGCATTTTGGCGGATTTATTTCTTCACGATAAAAATAGATATTATGAAATTAATAAATATGAATTTAATATATATATATATATACTTCAAATGAACCGATTCATGGAAGGACAGATAGACAGACAAACACCGTCGTTTCGTATAAGGATAATTTTTTTAGTAATAACAAACGGAATGACAAACTTAAATATTACATTTACATAATAACTATCCCAGATATAAGCAATTTATTTATTTAAATTTTTTTTTTTTTTTTTTAGTATTTCAATTTTGTTACTTTAACAAAATATTTGTAAACATTTCAACAAGATTTTGTTTTCATCAAAACCTTCAATAGTTTTCAATAGAATTCAAACAACAAACTACTTATAGTAAATAAAAACAATATTAAAAATCATCTTGGTCATTTCATAGCCTCTTTAAATATTCGTATTATGTTTTTCCCTTTTAGCTTTTAGCAAAACATTCATACATAAAATCAATAAAAGAAAAAAACCATTATGATCTTATTTATTTTACGTATGCATTTTGTTTTGTTATCCTTTATAATCCCACTTAACCTATTTTTATTTATTTGGTTTTTTTCATGATAAGTATTTATTTTGTTTATTTTATTCATTCTTTTCTTTCTGTGTATTTTTCTCTCTCTCTCTCTCTCTCTGTTTTTTTTTTTCATACACTCTAGAAATACCATGTTAATACGGATAAAAGTGGTGAGCTTACTGTAACGGTACAGGTATGTTGAATTAGTTACTACTATTACTAACTTGGGTGTATAACCTAAATATAACTTATTATTCTTATATTTAGTTTAATATGTGATATAAAACACATTGTATTAATATATATTTTTTTTTCTATATTTTTTTATCTCCTTGGTTGAAAATTTAAACAGGGAGATTTGACACAACAGGAAAAGCGTGCTGTTTTTATTACTGTCCATGATCTGGGTTGCAATCGTAAGTATATATTTTTTTTAATATAACCACATTACTATATATTAAAGCATTTTTTATGAATATTTTAAGTTCTTATAAGAGACAAACTAGAGTGAAAATAATAACCTTTAATTATTTATACACTAACAAGTATAAATTGTTAGAAGACCAACATAAAGAAATTGTATATTTTGGGTCTTTAAGGATTTCTGTCTTAAATTCCAAATCAAGAAAGAGTCAATAATACGAGTATAATTTTTATTTCTAATAAAGAATTCTATTTTAAGCACTGCAATGCATCTGTTATAGAGACGTTTTGCATAAAAATAATAATAAGATTCATTTATGCTTTGATACTCGTATTATTGCAAATTGCAAAAAGTTGGGGTAATATGGAACGTAGTAAAAATGACAAGTTTTTAGATATTAATTGTTTATTAAATATTTTTTTGGTAAAAATGCACAATTATGGCAGTTTTTAATTTCTGGGATTCCCGATAAAAAAGATCGCGGGATTCATCCCAGGAATCTCACTGCTACACTTGAAGCGTTCTTGCATCTTATTCCCATTGTCCTGGTAGGTAGAGGAATGGCTATTAGGCATAAAGCAATTGGACAGTAGAACATTATTCTTTGCTTTATGGCTGTGAATTCACATGGGACTATATTGTTCCAAGTCTATGTTGCAAAACTGGTTTCAAATGCTCCATGTCTAATAGACATTGCTTGTCGTACGAAGAAATTTGTAAAACTTCTTCGTTTACGGCTCTAAATTTGGTGTAAGAGACTGTGGTGGGGGTTTCTGTAGGAAACTTAATTTTCGCCCATCCTTCCGCCTACCCGATCATTACAGTGTCTTCCAGGCGGGGAAGTGATGGCTATACACGAGTTCGATCGATTCCTAGTAGGTAAGGACATCTCTCACAAGTTTATAAATATCTACTAGAGCCAATATTCTATCGTCCAAAGTGGTCAATGACTGCCGCAGGTCTCTCAACGAGATCAGCCTACAGCACAATCTGCACTTAATTTAATTGCCAGTGACTCAGTGACATAGAGGGTAATACTTAGCAAACGAGCTAGCCAGGGAAAGTACTACTACGCAGATCCTTCCAGATGAGAACAATGTAGGTAACTGATTATTAGATAGACAGACGATCGTTGGAGAAGTTTGAACACTTGGCAAGTTGCCAGAAGTCTCTGAACAGAGCTCAGTTCAAGCCGATCTAAAGTCTTATTGTTTCTTTATTGGTGGCCATTCTTGGCAGCCATGCTTTCAGACTAGTTCCCGTAATAGCCCAGCAAAAACTTTGCTTTCCTGTTAAGAAGGTATAATTGGAAACAAAAATAAACTACTTATTTTTTGCCTGAATAACTAGTTATTTTTGTTCGAGGTGTCCACAAATTCATATAGTTATTTTTTGACTCTAGGGGTATTCAAAAATATGTACCTAAACGAAAAGAAAAATAAAAAAAGATAAAAAAAAAATTTGCCGTCAGTGAGACTCGAACTTGGACACAAACTAACCATTCGTTTTTACTGACTAACGTCTTTCTCATTACACCATCTCGCACATAGCTTCCCAAGCGACAAAAACTCTTTTTAGTTTAAAATATCTTTTTAGACATTTTGTTACAAAAAACTAACAGCTTCAGAATGGGGCTGAACCAATAACCTTCTGGTTTTAATCCAGCGCTCTAGCCAACTTATCCACGTGATTTCAGTATTACTGTGCTATTATACTCGTACTATTGAGTACTTATTAATGTAATACAGAGTGGGCAAATAATAATGACGCCTCATTACCAAGAAACTACTTTAATAAGTAGTTGAAAACCAAAAAGTTTTTGCTGGGAGGTATCTCTGGTATAAAATATCTACTAGGTATCAGTAATATAACATTTGCTTCTAATCTATACTTTTTCGCTAAAATTACAAAATATTTTTACACAGTTATGTATAACTGTGCACTAATAGATATCTATTTGTTGAAATTATGGGCACAGGGGTGATATATTACGACTTCTGTAAGAGCTGCTACGACGTGAAGGTGGGGTCCGTCACCTTCTGTGCTCATGTGCGACTCTGTCGGAGAGAAGAAGACTTTTCGTGGTGAATCCTTCTTTGATGTTCTTTGATTGTTAGCCTAAGTGAATTTGGACCCCCTTCAAAGGCCGTTACAACCAAAACTAGTGTTTTTACGTAATTAAGTTGTTTTGTAATTTTACGTTTATTTTGAAATTTAACGATTTTTTGTTATTGAATGGTTTTGACCTTTAATCGACTATTATATTTATTTTTTATATATTTTCCTTTTTTTTGTACTTAACGTTTTTCTTAGTTATCTTTTTTTATCGCGATTTTTTGTTAATAAACAATTTTTTCCATTGAGTGTTTTTTTTTTTTATTTTTTTTTATAATTTTTTGATTTTTTTTTTTTTATAATTTAAAGATTGTTTTGTAATTTGGCGATTTTATGTATTTAAGCTTATTTTTGGTAAATGAGTGAATTTTGATATTTTTAGCAAATTTTGCATTTATTTTGAAATATAGTGATTTTTTTCTAATTCATCTGGTCTTCAGTACTTCCCCCAATTACTTTATTTTATTTTGCGATTTGTAAATTTAGCATTTTAATTTAATTAAGCATTTAATTTTTAATTTTGCAATTTTTTTTTTGTATTGAAAACTTTTTTTCTAATTTAGAGATTTTTTTCTATCTAAGTAATCTATGTAAAGCCCAAATATAATGTGCCTTTAAGCAATCGAATTAGGATTAACCTCCCTTGTAATCAAACCACAGTTCGAAATTTGGAAGATAATTGACGGAAATTTGCCAAATAGGCCTTTTATAACCCAAGGACGATCCCTTTGGAATAGTTTTGATGCTCATTAATCTCTTAAATGTGAGCATATTTTTACAAAATATATAAGGTCCGGTTCACAAAAGTTTCCTTAAAGTAAATAAATTCGATATAAAGATACTATTTGGCAAACGTAAGTTTTATAAAAGAATAAATCGTAATTCTAAATTTTACAAGACTTGATCCTCAATTGATCACAGGTCCCATATAAAGTTCTCTATGAAAATCTCAAAAATCACTTTGATTTACAATATTCTTTAAATGGTAGCTTTAAAAATAATATATATTTTAAAATGATTCCCTTATTTTTCCAAATATTTGCCTAATATGACAGAAACTCTATACTCATCAATGTAGTTCTCTATACAAATTGTTGTAGAAGTTGCATTTTTTATTGGCCATGTTTATACATACCAGTTTTTTTTGATCTCTTCCCTTTAACAAAATTAAAACATTGTATCATTATTATATGTAACCACAAGGAGTTACAATACCCATAATCGTAATAATAACTACGTGACCTGGACAACATAATGAATGAACCAGAATTAATCTTAATTTTTCTTTTGGTTTATATGCAGGATAAAGGAATATACGAGTACTTTGTATTATAACTGACTTTTATATATATATATATCTTGGTCAAGTAATCTAGAGCTGAATAAAATAATTAAATAGCACGTATTTTAATTATTAAATAAAACGTAATTAATTTGGAAAACTGTAACAAATTAAATGAGAAATAATATGTGTAAAATAAAAATCATAATTTGTTTTGTGAAATTAAGTAAATGATTATATTAAGTAATAAATTATAATTAAAAGAAATTGTATATGTTAAAGAACTTTTGCGTACATATTTTCCTTTTTTTTTTCTTTGAAGATAAATTGTTCATCTATAAAATAATATAGAAAATTATTTTTCGTTTTAAAGCGGAAATCATACTTTAATTTTTTTTTTTTTTTGTAACTTTTATTTTTCTGCGGCTTTTCGCCTGCAGTTTCAATTGTATTGTTGATATGTTTATTATTCAAGTCGTTACCCCTAGTCTAGTCGTTGACATTTTTATGTTGGCAATTGTCTTTAAAATGTTCCGTATGGACCAATAGGAAATCTATTGCGCAATTTATTTACTTAATAATTTATTTCGCAATAAATGTAAAAACACATGATGAAATAGGTGGCAGCAGTTCTACAAAAACAACATTTTTTTAAGTGCAAACTTCAGCGGGTATGCAAAAATTGTGCTTATATGAGTTTGATAGTTCTAAGTATTTGAAAAAAAAAATCAACTGATTAAGTGATGTCATCTGTTCGAATTCGGCTTGGTTTAAACACAAAGTTGAACAATAATGTTTAAATATAAGCTGTCAAATTTGTTTGTTCTGTTTTAAAATTTTGCTTGTTTTTAACAGAAAAAAGTTTAAAAATAAATTAATTTTGTTTTAAAAAGAAAAATAAGGAATAAAAATGAAAAAATAATAATAATAAAATGTTCAATAAAAAAGGCAATTTAACATCTAAATTTCTCATGTACGTTTTCTTCACCTCTTAATATAAAGTTCGGAAATAAAATTGTTTTTCCCTTTATTCTGCCGACGTTATTTCTTATGTTAAGAAATAAAAATTTCTTCATGTGATGTAGTCAGCTTTAATTTTCTGCGTAAATATATGGCAGTAACTCGCAATTAAATACATAGCAACTCAAGGGAAAGGGTAAAAAAGCGTTTTTGCTCCGAAATTGTTTAATTTGTTTGAATTTGCAAAAATTAGAATTTTACTAAAAAAAATTATTGAGTATAAAAAACAACATTGTTTCTGATTTAATATTTGTTCTTCTGGTGTTATCCTTCCGTGAGAAATCAAAGTATAAAGAATTTCTTTTTTCGGATTTTTATACCCTTCACTACAGGTGTACAGGGTATACATTAGTTTGTCATTCCGTTTGTAATTTCCACAATTTTCATCGGAGAGCAAGAAAGTTTATATTTTCTGGATCCTTGTAAGAAATAATGTTGATAGGACGACATTTGAAATGGTGTTTATGAATTAACCATATTGGTCCATAAACAACCGAGTTATAGGCAAAAATCTGAAAAAAAAACTATTAATTAATATAAACACACAAACATACATACATATATAAAAAGTATTACAATGACTTTCAGTGTGTTGTTTTTTATATAAGCAAGCATTAGTTGTTGTTTGTATATACAAACAATCATTTTTTATATATATTTGGGCGTTTTTTAGTTGGAAATAGAAGCATTGCAATGACTCAGTGTTATTGTTTTTTGAATAAGCATGTATATACATAAAAACATATGTATATAAATGCATTAGTCATTTGTATAAGCAAGCAGTGGTTTTCGTTTGTATATACACCAGAAAAACAAGCCGAATCAAAATTTTCGACGGCGGCGGCTCAACACTTTTCAATCGACGGCAGCGGCGTTTATATAAGAAGTTATTAAAAACAATAACAAATGGAGCCACTGCACCACACTACTTTTTGCATTGAATTTCAATGAAAATTATTTTTTTCTGAACTTTAGTTTAGGAGATATACTTAATTAAAGTTAAAAAAATGTGATTCCTTATTCAAGTGGCAGGCAGTGTAACTAGTTATTCAGGCAAAAAATAAGTAATTTATTTTTGTTTCCAATTATATTTGCTAGCTTACCAGGAAAGCAAAGTTTTTGCTGCGAAGTAACTTAAATTTTTGTTTGGTACAACGAGACCTAATGTTTCCTTTCTACAAAGTAGTGCACCCCCTTTAACCTATCTGTAGTTTAGCCACTAGTAGAAAAGTTAAACAACTTTGATATTTGAAGTACAAACTTAGGTTTTAACTTAGTTGAATTAGCAAATAAAATTAATCAACAAACAAACCAAAGAAAAAAATAATAAAATAATTATAAATAATTTTATTATTTTCTAAATTACAGATAATTCCTTCCAGGAATTTGTCAATAGTCCTTGCATGACAGAAATTAAAGAACGATCATGTTTCATACACATCGATGTACCAGGACATGCCGATAACGCTGATGCTCTACCTGAAAGGTAAAAAATGCTAAGAAATTACTCAAATCATTTAATTTCAATTATATTAAAACAAGTATTAATATTAACATTTGCAAACTAATACTAAACGCTAAAAAACCTTTGTGGTCTTAATGTAAATAACAAATCCAATGCATCATTTCTTAGTTAATACAACCAACCACAATTTTTCTTATTTTATTTTTAATTCTCTATCAACAAACCAACCACCAACATCCACCATGATGCTGTAGTTTTCAATTTCCCTCATTGCAAATGTTGGGTGAAGATTTAGTAACGGTTTTGGATTTTCTACATGTTAAATACGTCATTGGTTTGGGTGAGGGTGCTGGTGCCAATGTATTGGCTCGTTTTGGTTTAGCTCATCCTACACGGGTATTGGGTTTGATTTTGATTAATGCTACCGGAAGCGCAGCAACGGTAATACAATCATTTAAATCCAAGGTAAGTTATTTAGTAAGATTTTATACACGTTTTAATTTGATTAATAGCTACTAGTAAAGATATTTATTTAAATTAATAAACTAAACTAAACATTAAAATGTTTATTTGAATTTCTTTAAAAATTTCTTTCAAGTTTATACAATGGAAAAATGATGAAGTGGCTCAATCAGCTGAAAGTTTCTTAATGTATCATAAATTTGGTCATGTAAGTAGAATATTAATATATTATTCTTATTAATAAAAAAAGTATTTTATTTAAATGTTAAAAATTAAATATTTATGGTTATTTGTGGTTTTTAATACAGAAAAAAAAATAAAATAAATTGTAACCTATATAAATCAAAGCCTCAAGACATAATTGATGTATTTGGTAAAATTTTTATAAATACTCGTAAATGAATAGAGCGTTTGCATTATTTTTCAAAATACATATTATACTATATAAATTTTTCATTAAAATTGACTTTAAGCTGCTTTAAAAATTTTTAATTATATTATTTGACCATAAAAGGTCATATATATATATATATATATATATATATATATATATATATATATATATATATATCAAGGTTGGAAACCGAAACGAATATCGGTATCGATAACGGTATCGGTATTCAATTTATTTTTATTTCGGTAACGGTATTTTAAATTATATTGTTATCGGTATACCGGGTACCGAAACTAAAATACCGGTATATACCGTTATTATTAAAGACAGAGCAAAGACATTAAAGAGTTAAATCTTCTATTTATTTTCAATTAAATTTCATTAAATAAAACTTTGAATTGCATATTTTTATATTATATATCACTTTAAGACATGAATATTCTTTGCAGTTTGATTTTTGTGGCGGTTCAAAGTATACATTTTTCTGATTTTTTAAATACATGAAATTTAACACCATATATCTTCGGACCTAGTTTCAATTCAAATAAACTCAATAAAATTTTATAATTTTCGCCTAATAGTTTAAATGACGTAGCTATCTGCTAACATATTGCCAGGTCGTTCATTCCAGAAGAAGATTCCTTCGCAAATCATCCACTCGATCAATATCTTTGTATAGAAAGCTAAAGTTTCCGAATTAAGTTCCCCGAGTAAGGTTAAAATCGATTGCATGTGACAAATGTAAAAGCCTCGACAAACTGTAACGCAGCTGTATTTAAGACATAATTGACTTATTCCCCAACCCAGAGCGACTTTACGACTCATATTATGAACGTATAAGAATTACACTATAAAAGAACGTGTAGATTAGATTAGTAGATTAAAATATAAATAAATTTAAATTTATAAAAGAGGGATAAGAACGGGCAGAATTTTTTGTTAACATTTTAGAGACCCCCCACGACCAGGGAAAATTACAGAAAATTACCGCCCACATTTAAAGCATATTTAAATGCATTGTCCTGGCTGTAACTTTCCGAACAAAACATTTCGTTCTCTTAGAGAATACTAAGAAAAGAACCAAATCTAAACGATATAGGAAAAGAAGCCAGAATAACGTAATAGTTTTTAAGCCTAATATAAGTAGTTAAAATTTATGCGTAAAAGTTGTTAAAAATAGATCAAAATTAAGGGTCGTTGTCTCAAAAAACGGAGACGTCATGGAAAATTTTTATTTCTCTATATACTCGAGAGTATTTACAAATTTACGCTCCCAAATCGTAGAAAGTTCTCAAAAGCTAGGGAACGCAAAAAAAAATGAATAAATAAATAAATTGTGAACCAAAAACATTCCAGAATGAGGTCTTTCTGTTTTGAGCGCGTTTGGATAACTTTGAGTAACTTAGGCAAGTTCGTCGAACTCACCTACCATATCTAGCACAAAGGATATGAATTACGTAAAATTATTTGCCACTTTTGCCACTCTACCACTTTATTGACTTGTGTTAAGAATTTTTAGAAATCTATATACAAAAAAAAAACCTTAACATATTTTAGACGAAATAAAGTAAAGAACTGAAGATATATTTTTTTTAATATTCTTCCTGTACGGATCGTTTTAGGAATTCTATTGAAACAAAGATATAAATAATAAAAGGACCTTAAAAACAAGATTCAAAAAATATTACTTTAAATAATCTCTTATTATTAAAATTAATTTCATCTTTCTTAAAGCAAGTAAATTTATATGAGAAATAATTTTATAAAACAATTACATAGAAAATAGTATATTTTAAAATACCGGTATATACCGGTATTGAGGGAAACGATATTTGAATACCGGTATTTTTAGAAAATAATAATTTCGGTAACGGTATCGGTTACGGTAACTCATTTTAAACGGTATTTAATCGGTATCGGTATTTATAACGGTATCGGTTTCCAACCTTGATATATATATATATATATATATATATATATATATAAAATTTTCCATCAATTTAAAAGTACAGGGTTTTTTAGCAGAATTTGTTATTAAATATAAATAAAAAAACTTACATTTATTAAAAATAAAATACATTAAAATATTTATTAAAGACTTTAAAAATTCACAATTAAATGAAGGTAACTCATTTAAAAATTATACAAAAATTATTTACAACAATAACAAAAATGTAATCGGTCAAGCCGACCATTTAGTACTCTATATAATGTGTATTAAAATCCGGGGGAGAGATCTTAAATAAGGATCAGTGACAACTTGTGAACCGATATTTATTATATTATGTTGATACCAAAATTTATTACGGTGATACCCGAGAGTGGGCCTTATATGGGAGCTACGATAAATTATGAACCGATTTTTATAAAATTTGCCATTGTCAAATATTAACTTGATAATAACATTTGTATGGGAAGTGATTTTCGAAAGAAGAGTTTATATGGGAGCTATGGTTAATTATAGAGCTATCTAAATAAAATATTTATATCAACGTTAATCTCAGTTGTAGACCTGGGGTAAAGACAACATAAGATAAAAGACGTCATTTTGATACTTTTTATATGATTTTCTATGACATATATTTTCCCTTATAATTGTTAAAAATAAGAAACTGATCTGTAATTCAAACTTAAAATTTTTGTCTGCATTACAGATAATTTTTTTATCCCCAGCAAAAACTTTGCTTTCCTGGTAAGCTAGCAGGTATAATTGGAATTAAAAATAAACTACTTATTTTTTGCCTGAATAACTAAGTTATTTTTGTTCGTCTTGTCCACAAATTCATGTAGTTATTTTTTGACTCTAGAGGTACTCAAAAATATGTACCTAAACGAAGACAAAAATAAAAAAAAAACAAAAAAATTTTACCATCATTGAGACTCGAAAACTTGGACACACACTAACCATTCGTTTTTACTGACTAATGTCTTACTAAGTACACCATCTCGCCCATAGCATCCTAAGAGACAAAAACTCTATTTAGTTTAAAATATCTTTTTAGACATTTTGTTATAAAAAACTAACAGCTTCTGAATGGGGTTGAACTAACAACCTTCTGGTTGTTAATCCGGCGCTCTAGCCAACTCATCCACGTGATTGCAGTATTACTGTGCTATTATACTATTGAGTACTTATTAATGTAATACAGAGTAGGCAAATAATAATGACGCCTCATTACCAAGAAACTACATTAATAAGTAGTTGCCATTACCGAAAACCAAAAAGTTTTTGCTGGGTCTTTATGAATATATTTGTCTTGTCTAAAAATTTATCTAGTATAGACTTAAATATAACATATTTTGTTAAATCACCTTGTACACTTAAAAAGCTGAGCAACTTAAAATTAGTTTAGTGTAAATGCTCTATTTATTTATTTTATTATACTGTGTAAATGTGGTCTATGTTCTTATGTGTATAATTGTGTATTTTTTGTTCTTTTTTTTTTTCTTTCTCTTTTTTACATATAAAAAAAAAATATTTATAATTTTCTTTATTTTATTTTCATAACATTAATTTTATTTTTAAAATGCGGTTATAAATTTTAAACTAAAAAAACAATTTCCCGCCCCTTCAGGTTATGGAGGTATTGTGGTTTCTTTTTAAAATACTTTCATTTATTATATTTATTTCCTTTTAAACTATTAGTTTTTAGCATAGATTATAAACATTCTTTTTTCATCGAAATATTCCTATAGTTAGTTTTTCTAAATTGAACAAAATTTCATTTTTATCCTTTTACTTTGTATTTCATTATTCAATTTTCGTATGGCTTGCCTTTGCCTTAAATATAATTGAATGGAGCTTTAATAAAAAAAAAAAACATAAAAATAGTACGAATATTTTTACAATAACCAGAGTATTTTGATTATTTAAGAGCTAAATCTAAGTAAAATTTATTATAATTAAAATAGAATTGGTATTTACATTAATTTAAAAAAAAATCCATTTAAAATTGTTAAATATTATTGAACAAAATACTCGGTATCTTGAAAGTATTTCTTTTATTTTCCTTATTTTGTGCTTAATTTATAGAAATATATTTTAGAAAAACTTGCCTTATTTCATTAATTTTTATTAAATCCCAATTGCATATTTCAAGTGCCTGCAGTCATGTTTTGCATATGAATACAGGTGACATGTCAGCAACTAGAAAATTATTTAAGTTCATAATAAAATAAAAAAAAAAAATCGATTTCATTTTTTTTTTTTTTTTTTTTTTTTTTTTCTTACTAGATTAGATAGATTCTCATTAGTTTTATAACAAATTTTATAGATCCTCTTTATTTCTTTTTCTTATTAAAATTTAATAAAAATTAGTTAATAATGGTGTCTATTCTTGAAAACGCGTTGAAGAAGTAAAATTTTCTATTAAAACAAAAACAAAGTTTAAAAAATTGTTTTTGTTTACCATATATTTTTAAAATGTAATAAACGTGAGAACTTTAACGCGTTTCTCTCTCTTTTAAAAACGGTAAATTCCATTTTAGAAATGTACAGTAAACAAAAACAATTTTTTAAATTTTGTTTTTGTTTTAATGGAAATTTTCACTTCTTCGACGCGTTTTCAAGAATAGACACCAATGTCTTTAGTTTCCTTTTCTTTTTGCTTATAATCCTTATGAATTAATATCAAAATAATTATTTAAGTACTTAGTCAATAGCTTGTTTGTATTTCCCTCTCCTCCCCGGTTTATTTAATTTTAAAACGTTTTATTTCGTGTTATGTCATTTACTTATCATCAATAATAAGATTTATCTATATTTAAATAAATAAATAAACAATTTGTATTTTTCTGGTAAATAATTGTAATTAATTATTGTTTGTAAGTGATTTGAAATTTGTTTGTCTTAAGTGACTTATGGCACTTTAAAAAGATTAAAGAATCAATTTTGCCTGTTTTTATATTTAAATATAGATAAATATATGTTTCTTTTATGTTTGTTTGATAAGATAATTAATTTCATTTAATTGATTGATGTTTTTTTGTATTTATTTCTTGCAAAATATCTCAAATATCCCCCTCCATCTTGGAAAATTTTTACTATATTGTATGTGCTTTCAATTTAAACATTTTATACGTCATCATTACCAACCTACATCATATCCAAACTGAACACCCATCCACCCTCTTAAAAAATATATACAAAAATATTTTTTTTTTTACTTTTTTGTATTATTTAAATATTTTTTGTTAAACCAAACAAAAAAATACTATAGCAATTGGTTGGCGATAATCCGGACAAGGAGAAGATTGTTAACGAATACCAAAAACGTTTGAGAGGCTCTTTGAATAGCAAAAATGTGGGTCTTTATGTCAAAGCGTTTATGAGGTAAGTATTCCAATTTAAAATGCAATAACCAGAATTTATTTATTTTCTTTTTATGTCCTACACGTAAGTGGTTGAGATTTTATGTGTTAGTACCAATTTTTGTAACGCACAGAGAAAAATCTTCATACGCCTCTTATAACAGAGTACCAAATATACGCCTCTTCTCTTTGCGTACTCCGTTAGTTTGCACACGAGTGTCCTCCCTCTCTTTTCACCACCGTTAGGTCTCCATTGCTGAAAGAATGAAAATTTATAAAATTCAACTCACTCCTAGCCAGTATACACGTTCTTACCTTATCCTCAGTGGATGGTACAAAAAGTGTATACCCTTTCACGCTTAATCCACATACCCTTGTGTTGTTGATCCAGGGCTCTTGGATTAAGCCAACATCCACTTTTGGCAATCGTGGCCTTGAGAAATACAAGCGATTTCTCATTACCCCAATTGACAGTTTTGACTCTCTTTGACCAGTCCGCGCCTTTGAAGGACACTTCATCCGGTCTTCCCTTCATTAAGGCGATCCCGTCGATGAGCCTATCTTCAATTGACCTCCATAGATCCGTGCTAATCCTCCCATCTGGGTCAGCACGGTCTATGACAGCCGCCTGAAGATATGCCGGCTTTGTCGACTCCTTCGTATTTATTGAGGTAGAAGGCTTGTCGTCACCAGATCTAGCTCTCTTAATGACTTCCTTTTGGGGGCCCTTAAGAGATCCAGCCGGCGTGTGACTCGCCTTCTTAGCGGTCGAAAGTGGTTGGTCATCGCCAGACCTAGCACTGTTAACGACCTCCTTACGGTGATCCTTAAGAGAGCCGGTTGGCTTGTGACCAGCCCCACTTCCAGCGTTCTTTATCATCTTCTTTTGAAGATCTTTAAGAGAGCTGGTAGTATTGTGTGCCGCACTTTTCTTGCTTGTAGAGGGTTGGTCGTCTCCAGGCCTGGCCCCTTTCGTGAATGATTGGTTGCCGGATGGTTTACGATCAGCCCCCAGTTTTGCAATGATAGACAGCTTCCCAGTTTCAACCGATCGTTCCGAAGATGTGATAGCTTTATTTGGTCGGCTGCTATTTTTTCACTTCTGTACGACCCCTGACCCGGTTCCTGTACTCTCCCGAGCACTTTCCGGAACGGTGTCAAATATCTCATTTCGTCCCTCGGGATAAGACATTCCCAAGATAACGGAGGTCGAGCCATAGATTTTTTCAAATCTAATTACACTCTTCCTATGCCTTGATAAGGTATTTATCCCTACCACTGACTGACGACAGATCCCTCTTGGCCATCTTATTAAGATAGATCAAGGAGGCTATAACGCCATTCTTTGCTTTCTCTTCTTTTGTTCGGCTGCCGACGACGGCAGTTACACTTGGTTTTACCGAGTTTTGCCGAATTAATTTTGAACCCACCTGTCCACCCTCCCGTGCGGATGAGCCCAAAAGGTCGTCTGTTTTGGCTAGTTCACTCAATAACTGTCCCTCCTGAGCAATTATGTCCTCGTGAATTCTTAAAAGGTCAGAGTCAGTGTCCGAAACTCCTACTGAAACTACCTTATTCTTCTCCACATCCTTTATTTTAATATTTTTTCACTAATTTTTGGTCCCACGAAAATGCACGTACAAAGTGGACCAGTGACGACGTACGCGGACTAGGCTTTTAAAGAAATTACAACCAACCCGTGCCATGGGCGTTGAAGAGGAGCTGTTAGCGATTAGTTTATTTAAGCACTAGCTAACCATACAGATCTTCGGTACTGCTAGCTCTCACCTTGATGTTAAAAGTGCACTTGATTTATTTGGTCCGCGAGAACTTCCATGAGTTTTTAGGTTTAGATGTAATGCTTAGGATCCGACTATAGTCAGTACATGGGGATCTGCAGTCAGTGGTAAGTGATCTCCAATCTATTGACTACAATCTGATCAGAAACCTTACATCCGAACCCCCCTATCCGCCACCTGGGGACACGTCCGATGGGAGTAAACAAGTAAAGACTCCACACGAATCACTTTAAATAAATCTCAATTATCCATATATGACCATCTCCAAAAAACACTTTAACGCATATTAATATTAGTCTAGGGTATTATGTGATCAAGTTTGACCGACTATATCTTTTTTAGCACTTTTATTATCCATATAAGACCATCTCCAAAAAACACTTTAACGCATATTAATATTAGTCTTGGGTATTATGTGATCAAGTTTGACCGACTATATCTTTTTTAGCACTTTTGTTTTGTGTTTATTTTACATTTGTTTTTTTTTTTTTTAGTCGCAAAGATTTAACTTTGAAGGGCTGTAAAGTTGATGTCATTTTAATCACTGGCATGCTGAGTCCTTATGCTTCGATGGTGGAGAAATTACATCGTGATATTGAAAAGGAAAAGGTTACCATGTTGAAGATTGAAAGAGCTGGTGATGTTTTAGCTGATGCGGTAAGATTAAAAAAAAAGATGTTTTTTTTAAGAATTTTTTACAGAATAAAAAATCATTTTTACAGATGATTTTTTACCAAAAAAGTATTTTTTTTTTAATAAAAAAGTATCTTCTTTTAAAAAAGATTAAAAAAAACTATTAAATTTTTATTAATTTTCTTTTCGCAGCCCGCTAAAGTTGCCCAATCGATTTTGTTATTCTGCAAAGGCCAAGGTCTTTTAACTTCTGTTGTTATGCCCGGCGTTGATCGTGGTCGTGCATTTTCTACTAGTTCCGGTTCGTTTGAAGGCACCAACGGTACACGCAAACTATCCAGAGGGATTTCAATGGAGGACTATGACAAGCCCAATATTCGTCGTTTAAGCATCATTAATAATGATAGCAAAAAATAAATTCAAATATAATGTCGTTTTTTTTAAGCTAAATGGCGATACAGTTTAAAGCTTAACTTAATAAGAAAATAAAAAAAGAGAACGCAAATATTTATATATTCTTTAACAAGTTATAATAAACATAATTAAATTTAATTGCCAAAACTAACACGAAAGAAAAATTAGAAAAAATTAAGACAAACATGTAGACACAAATTAAACACCTACCGAAAAACAAGCAGATATTAATACAAAAATAACATAAACTTTGTTTACCGAACAAGAGAGTTTAAAAGGTTTTAGTTGGAATTAAGTATTTAAAATATAATGCAAACGAAAATACAGTTTTCAAAACTATCTTGTTCTAAATCAAAGTAAAAAGTAGTAATTATAAAATTTACAATTGTTTCATGGTATTAATATATTTTGAATTTAATTTTTAAATTTATACACTTGTATCTACGTAATTATTTTAAAAGTCCCCTTTAACATAACTAATTAAAAAACATATTTTTAAAGAAAAGGTGAAGATTAGAGACCAAGATTTATTTAAAGAAACTCTGAATACAAAGCAATGTTATTTTGTTAAAAATAATCAATTAGAGTTAAAGATCTAAATAAAAAAAGGAGAAAAAATGTTTGAAAAATTAGCATTGTTTAACAACTTTAAATCTTATTTAGGTTTAATTTTGTTTAAATGTTACTCTAATCGATTATTTATTAAATATCATATAAAATCACCCATAGCTTATTATTAATATTATAAAAAACAATCATTAGAAATTTAAAAATACCTCCGATTAAAAAAAAAAAAAAAGTTCAAAAATATAACCCACGATGTTGTAAAATCCAAAACTAACAAAATTTTATTTTAAAATATTTACCTATTTCTTTTTGTATGAAACCACCAACTCCCAAACGACATTTTTTGAAATATTTACAATTTTATATAGAATGTTATAAAGAAAACAGCACACATCATGTCAATATATATATATATATATATATATATATATATATATATATATATATATATATATATATATATATATATATAAATACATATATATTAAAATTATTATATAATTTACAGCACATGTTAATTAAATAAATAATAAAAAATGCTTAAATAATAGAAATAAAACACCACCTATTATTTTATGTTGGCCGAAAAAATCTTTAAATAAATGCACCAAAAAATCAATTGAGATTTATAGCAAAAATATAGCAAATTAAAAATCAACATTAATAGAAATTAGAGAAATTTATATACATTACTAATAAAGTCGAAAAATTGCAAATAAATTCAAAAATCTTTATATAAAATATAAAAGTTTACATTAAAATTCAATAAAAAAATAAAACTATATAAATTTAAAAGAAATATGAGTAGTTTTATTACAAAAATAACCCCTATTTTTAGCGTTTACCACTTAGCAACACTTATAATTCAAATTAACGTTTTTTCCTTACCTTGCCACACATAGAGGGCGCTATATATTTAAATAAAATACAACCGTGTGTATAAATGTAATTAAGACGTACGACATCTCTCTTATTAAATGTCAGTGCTAAGCAATATGGCTACACCGCCACCACCAACAAAACCTCCTAGAGGTGTAAAATATGGAAAAGATGAGGTAAATATTAATAAAAAATTACAAAAATTACCTGAAAATGTTCCTAAAAGTATCCTCTACACCAAACAAATGGAGTTTTATGCAATATGATGGTAAAAGCAAAATAATAATGTGTTGAAAATGCAGCGACTAAAAGTTTTCAGTGATGATGACATTTTACATGGTGTTATCGTCCCATAAATGACAGCAGCTGTCAAACTTTCCCCTATTTCTATTTACATATATGAAAAAATAAGGAACAATTACCCATAGAACTTTAAACTTTTTATTAATGATAACAACAATTTAAAGGGCGTTGTTTGTGCTACTAATAACAAAAAACAATTTATTAATATTTTAGGCTGGCTGTGGTCTAATTGTTAATGTCATCAAATCATTGGGTCTCAGCGAGACCAATGAAGAACGTCAAAAGGAAAAATCTAAAATCGAAAAAGAATTTAAGAAATCTGATCAAAGATTAAATGATTTGGTATCGAAACATGACCAACAACTGTCACAGGTTATACCCTTGTTCACCAAAGTATCCACAGAGGTTAATAATAGTCGGGAAAAGATTCATGCGGTTAAAGAGAATTTGAGTGCCTGTAAAAGGCTACTTCAATGTAGGAGAGAGGAGTTGAAGAAAATGTGGACAGATGTTGTCCAACATAAACATGTTTTAGTAATGTTGGAACAAATGTAAGCAATCTATATATATTTAACTCAAAAAAGATATTAAAATATATATATATATATTTTATTATTACAGCAACGATTTACGTAAAGTGCCTCAAAGTGTGGTTAGTTATACTTCGAAACGTCAGTATTTACATGCCAGTAAAGTTCTAACCGATGCTTTAAATTTAGTCAATGGTCCCCTCAAAGAGGTGGAAGGTTTAGCTGATATACGTTCTGACCTAATGAGCAGACGTCAACATTTGTATCAACGTTTGCACGAAGAATTGGTAGCCCAAGTCTACCATAATTCAGCCAATGGTATATTAAACGATCTACAACGTTCCAACTCTAATCGTCTCAATGCCAACTTCTCACGCAACATTACTGCTCGACGTTCAACCGATCGCATTGAAGCTAATGCCCGAGTACGTAAAGCCTTACAAGAAATGGCGCAAGGAGTTGATGTTTCCAAAACTGAAATAATCGAAGATGCTGACCTTGTAGATCCTGAATTAAGTATGACTTATTTTATTGCCATAATTGTTGAGTGTTTTGGTATGTTGCAAAAGGTACCCGATTCTATTGAAAAATTACGGGTAGGCATACAGACGGAGTTGCTGGAAGTTGTACGCAATACTACACGTCAAATGATTGACAATTCGATAGCATCAAATGAACGTTATCCCTTATTGACCTTATTGGATGTTATCTACAAACAATTTAAGGCCATAGCTCGTACACATGCTACACTGTTGAAAAATTTTTTGGTTGTTGTACAAAAGCATAAAGTGGTGGGACCACAACATTATACGCTAACCGATTTTTGGTCGCAAGCGCAGTCAGTGGTAAGTCATTTTATTCTCTTAAAAAATTTTATTATGAATAAGACAGGTGGAAATTTTTCTTTATTAAATTTTTATCATTTGTTATTTTTAGCTGCAATTGCTTTTAACCGATTATCTAGACATACAAAATGCTTCCGCTGATGATGCTTCACAATCTGCATATAGTGAGCCCACTAACAATATTAATGCATATTTCCTAAGACGCAAAGTTCCAAGGTGAGTTTGTGTTTTAAAATTTATTCATATTATATTTATTAAAAACTTATTAAGAGGGTTATTACGTATATTTTAAGTACATCAAGCCTTGTAGTTCTTAGGGATTTCTCTAAAACTCAATTCGAATAAAAAATTAACGTGCATACATATCCCAGAAAATATATATATATATATATATATATATATATATATATATATATAACACTTTCAGTAATTTTTTTTCCCTATTTTTATTTCTGATAATAATTTGTTCTTCAAAAAATTATTTTGCAACTAAAAAATTTTTAGAAATATCTTATTTTTCACGTAGAAAATTATTTTAGCAATATTGTCTATCTCCGTAATATTGCTATAGACGCACTTTCTTTCCCGAAAGAAAAATCTAAATTTTCACTTCTATTAACTTTTTTTACATTTTGTATCAACTTTAAACTAAATTTTCATTAATTTCAAAGTTGTTTTTTAATTTCACATCCTAAAATAACATAATAATTACTTTAAGGATACAACTTCAGAAACAATGAATAGGAATCATAGAAAAGAACAACCATGGGTTAAAATCATTACTCCTGCAGCTCTTTTTCAGCACATCCTCATAGCAAATTCTAAATCTTTTTTACTTTTTGGAAGTTCTTTTTTTTTTAATTTAATATTTTTTTAAAAATTTATATGGAAATTTAAAATAACACTGTTACTTTTTGAAACCTATGTTTATCTCTACAAGCAAAATAATACGAAAGTGAGTCATTCGAATTTCTTGTGCGTCACAGGCGATACATTAAGCAATAAGATATCAATACGCCTGGAAGAAAAATAGGAAATATTGCTAGATAATCATCTAAGTGAAGAAAAGAAGATATATAGAAAAATTATCATTAATAAATCTTGAAATAATATTATAAAGAAAACTTATCTTAACATCATAAGCAAAAAAACTAAAACGCTCACATAAAATATTCACTTTTTTTGCTAAAAGACAAATTTTTTCAATATTTTTTCATGTTTGGAAAATTGTTCGACAACTGAAAAAAATTGCGACTGATAATTACTTAAATAAAAGTATTGCATTAATTTCCTCCAGATGATCTCAATGGGATATCATCAATATATTGTGGAGGTAATAATCATCTTACTGAAGAAAGGGGCGATATTTTGAGGATAAAAATAATATAAAAAATTTAAATTTTATATAATTTTTATTGTTTATTGCCTAATTTTCTTTAAACTGTTAAAAAACACAATATAAGAAAAATATTGCTTTGATGATCCTTCACTAAAAACCAATTTTTAACTAAAAATTATTTAGATTATTCATTCGATTTTTTACTAAAAATTCAAAATTAAAATTTTCGATCCAAAATTATAATTTTTACTAAAATTCGATCATTCACTAAAAATTCAAAAAAAAAAAAAACTGATTATGTACTAAAAATTCGGTTTTTGACAAAAATCCGATTATTCACTAAAAATTCGATTTTTCATCAAAAATCCATATTGTTACTAAAAATTCGAATTTTTACTAAAAATTCGAGTCAAAATTCAAATTTTTACTCAATTTCGTTTATTTACTAAAAACTCCATTTTTCACAAAAAACCCGATTATTCACTAAAATCCAATTTTTCACCAAAATTCAAATTTTTACCAAAAATCCAAATTTTCACCAAAAATTTCAACTTTTCACCAAAAATCCAAATTTTACTAAAAATACAATTTTTCACTAAAAATTCAAATTTTCACCAAAGATCCAAATTTTTTCTAAAAATTCGTT
This sequence comes from Protocalliphora azurea, assembly GCA_932274085.1. Taxonomy (NCBI): domain Eukaryota; kingdom Metazoa; phylum Arthropoda; class Insecta; order Diptera; family Calliphoridae; genus Protocalliphora; species Protocalliphora azurea. The sequence continues at coordinate 57,158,366 of OW026519.1, forward strand.
TTTTCACTAAGACTTCGATTTTTCACTAAAAATACGATTATCCTATTATTCATATTATTCTCTGAAAATTTTATTTTTCTTTATATAATACATTAACAAATAGCACAATAACGAAGTTGTGAATTGGGTAAATATGTTTGAAATCTAAACAAGCAATTGAAGCTTTAAAGGCGTACATTTAGTTGTCATCTTCTTTTGAAGGGAAAAAGTACTTTAAAAATTAGTTTCCCAACACATAAATAATAACCCTCTTATGGTGGTAATAAAAATCTACATACATATTTCATAAAATCAGTAATATTTTTTTTAACTTTATCTAATTTATAAGAAAACGTTCTCCGTTTGTTTACAAATGGTAATTACAAAATCTAAACCATTTAATAAAAAAATCCTGTTAAAATGCTAGACAAAATACTTATCTTAATTAAGTCCCTGTCCATTATCTTTATAAAATACAAACAATTAAAAAATATGAATATTACTAATGCATTTTTTCTTTACAGTACTAAAAAATCATTTTTTAAATTTGATAAATCCTCAAATACAAAAACACAATCTTCTTCGGAAGGTACGAAAGAACATCGTCGCAATGTTTCCGATGTTTCGAATGATAACTTAAATGCAGCATTAAATGCTAGCGGTGGTAAGCCGGGAGGTGGTGCCAGTTTTAAAACAACTCTTCCATACGAGAAACAACGTGAAAAACTATTAATTTGTACTCCCGATCAAAATGTCATAACAAAAGTATATTTGCCCTTAATGGTTTATATACAAGAAATTGAAGGTTTTATGAAATGTCAACCAGGGTAAGCTGTAATATACTAAAATCATTTCTTAAAATTGAAATTTATAAAATTTTAAATATCCTATAGACAACCTTGCAGTCTTCATGATTTCATTGACAATTATATCAAGGATACTTTCCTTTCTAAAGGCCACAATTCTCAATTACAAATGACCATTGATACCTTCTCCAAAAATCAAGATGTTTGGCGAGCCATTATAATGCCGGAAGAAATGAAATTAATGAATCTTTCAAGGCCTATCTTAAAATCTACGGCTAGAGTAGAAAAATGTTTATCGGAGACTAAACAACTAATACAGGATTTACCTTTTTATTCGGAGGAACTTCTGAAAACAGTTTGTTCGGTGTTGAAAGATTATAGGGAAATATGTCAAGCGGCTTATCGCGGCATAGTGCAGCCAGATACCGAAGATAAGAGAATATATAGTGTGACCTGGTTAAAAGATGAGGATATAAGTAGATTTTTAAAGTAAGTAGAAAATTAAATCTAATTTCTATTATTGATTTTCAAAATCTTTTTTTTTTCTTTTTCTTTAAAGAACTCTACCCAATTGGCTGGATTTGAAAAATTCCACTCAGCCTCCTACCAAACACAACAGAAAACTTCATCGCAACACTTTTGAGACCTCAGAAGAAGAAAGTCCTGTTGATGTGCAACAACGTAATATTAGAGAAGCCGAAATGCTAATAAGCAATTTGGGCAAAGATGGTATATCTCAGCAGGAAATTTTATCCGACATAAGTGTGCTAAAAGAATTGGCCATTTTACAAGAAAGTATGGAATGGTTTTCATGTCGCATCTCAGAATTTGCCAACGAATTGAGAAGGCCTTTGGGTAATGGCTTAACCACTGGTGTAGCTGTTAATGATGGCACCATTAAGGTTTTAACTAACTTAGCTTTAGAATTCGACGAATTGGCCAATACTTGTTTACTAGTTTTACATTTGGAGGTAATTTTCCATAATTTTAACAAAAAGGAAAATAGTTATTTGCTTATTTTTACTACTTAAAGGTGCGTGTACAATGTTTCCATTATTTACGTTCGAAACGTCAACAAACTCGTATGGATAGTTTTATTGATTCGAAAGATGATATTTTAGAGCCCGATCGTCAAGTCCAAGTTTTCACCAAGCGCTTGTCGGAAATGGATGAAGCTTTTCGAACTACTTTACATCCAAGAAAAACAAAAGTAAGGAAAAAAAATTCAATTTTAAAATGTCTACTAATGTTTTTCAAGTTTTTTTTAAGATATGAATGAAAGTTTTTCTTCAAACTATTAAGCTTACTTAAGCATATACATATATGCCTCTTATCCAATGGAGTAAACAATTTTTCAAAAGCTTTTATCAAGGCAATTAAAGCAAGAATTGCTGTAATAAAATTTTTGTACGTCAACATAAATGCAAGTTCAAAAGAGAAAAAAAAAAATAATAATAAAAAAATCGGAAGAAAAAAATTACTGTGTGAATTCAGCGTTTTTAAAAGGAGTCTTTATAGCTCTGGTGAACGCGTGCTTAGGGTGACAATAAAATGAAATTTGAGTGCATATGTAGAAAAAATTATACCAAAATCTTACTCAGTTTTCGAATTATATTGTTTTAAGAATATGTGGCTTTATAACCTGGGCAAACGTATTTTTCTGGTGGTGTTTTTAATTCCATGCGAAAGCTCTACTCTAGATCAACAATATAAAAAAAAATTATTCCTAAATTTCATTTAGTTTTCGAGTTATATCATTTTAAATAAAATCATTTCAAAAAATCACCTGCAGTGAGATTATGGACTGCTATTACTCGGCAATTTTTTTTTTTCAAATTGTAATACCGGGAAAAAATTTTAGCAAGCTAGTTTAGAAAAATTTCAGCTATTAAAGGACTAAACAATTTTTGACAAGCTACCGCTTTCCTTTTGTAAGCTTTTTAGGAATAAAAAACTACAAAATTTTACTAAACGCGTTCTTAGAGTCAAATTTTTGGAGGTATATGAAAGCTTTAGGTGTGACATAAAATATGACATAAGAGTGATAACGAAACCTCGCTCAGTTTTCGAGTTATAGCGTTTTAAAAACTAAAAGGACAGGAAAATTTTGGATCCATCTGAAAGTTGAATTCCAATTTTACAATATGAAGAAAAAATTATTTAAAAATCTCCCTTAGTTTTCGAGTTATAGTATTTTAAATAAAATAATTTGATAAAAAATCACTTACTGTGGGACTTTGGGCTCCTATTACTTGACAAAAAATTTGTTAACATTTTTTCTTATATTGAAAAACATAAATTTAGCTTGCCAAATTCAGAAAAATTTTAGCTATCAAAGAGCTTATGGGCTCCTATTACTTGATTGATAAAATTTATTTAAAATGGTTACAACCGAAAAAGCTTTTTTTCAATTACAATTACTACTTACCCGCTTTTTTCTTCTGTACAAATTAACTTGTAAAAAAACAACATGTAAAATATCTTTTTTTCCATTTATTTCTAGTATATTTTTGAGGGTTTGGCTCATTTTGCTGCTCGTATTTTAATACAAGCATCAAACAATATTGAACATATTGATCAAATTACCGTACAACGTATGTGTCGTAATGCCTTGGCATTACAACAAACATTAAGTAATATAACATCATCTCGGGAAGTAGCTCTGGATCAAGCTAAACAATTTTACGAATTATTATGCATGGAACCCGACGTAAGTAGTAATAATTTAACTTCCCTTCTCCCCAGCTAAATAATTTAAACTTAATAAATATATTTCAGGTTATACTTACCACACTTGTTGAGAAAAATTTAAAATTCACCGAATTACAATGTTTAAATGCATTACAATTATCATGCAAAGCACGTGGCATTACAGATTCTAATACTTTGGCCAACTATCAACAAAGATTATCAGATATTTTAGGAGCCGATCCATCAACTGGTATTGTCGTATAATATAATAATACAAGTTCAAACAGACGATTAAAATCCTCAACTCTCTCTAAATTGCTATTGTCTTTCACTCCTTTCATATCTTTAAACAAATAATAAGTTATACATATATAAACACATAAAAGAAAAACTTTTTTTTAGCTTTTAAGACTGTTTCTGTTATTAAGTTTATCTCTTTTTTCCAGCTTGAGTTATATTTATATAGATACATAATACATACTGGCATATAATCGCATGAAGTTTATTTCATTTTTTGTTTTTTGGTTTTTAAGTTAAGAGCTTAAAGTTTTTACCTTTGAATAGTAATTAGAGCAAGAGAAATATTTATATTTATTTAATGCAATTTTTAAGTTCAAATTTCAATGTTTAAAATATATATTTAAAAGAAAAAAACAAAAGCAAAGATAAATAAATTCATATACTACTATTATTATAATAAATATAAAACAACATACATACATATATGCGTATACAGATGAAAAAAAAGCAAATTACTTATTAAAACAAGAAAAACAACGTTCAATTCACTTGGTGATGTTTAAACAATTTTGCTTAACTAAGTTGTTCATTATTATATTATTAATTATATTATAAAATATACATTATACAAAACATAAATATGTATTATTTAAACAAGAAAGAAACAAAACAAAAATTAAAATGAAAAAATCGAAGAAAACACAAGTATTTTTAATATAAAATTAGTCATGATATTCCTAAAATTTACATCCCTTTTATCTATTCGAAAGAATCTCTATAATTTTATGTTTGAAGTTTTTGATAAAAACGAGGATTTAAAAATATATTTGAAATATTTTGCTCAGGTTATAAGTAAATTGTTAGTTGGAATTGTTTAAATCCTATTTCAGAATGACATTTTCATGGGACTCAGTATACCTGAGATGCTCCGCTACCCCTACTTGCCACCAATGAGCATGATGGCAATTGCCAATTTACTGACCCTACGGTAAGCTGGAAAAGGACGAAAAGAAGATAACAAAAATGTTTTACTGACTCAGTAAAAAAATTGTGTGTGAACAAAAGTGCCACTTCGTAGCAGTGGAGTGATTGTGTACGCAAAAAAGGAACCACCTCGTTGTCGTGAAGGTGGGCGATTGCCATTTTACTTACCCTTTTATAGTCATGAAAGTGATTGTGTGTGCAAAAATGTGATACCAATTAGTAGTAGAGGTGGCAATAGACTTCCTCCTAGAACATATTCATATTTAAGTGAATAGTCAATAAAGTAACTAGTGGTGCCCTAATGTAGTTGTTAAAGTAACTAGTCCGCAACAGCCACCAGAAACTGCTGGGTGCTTACAAATTCTGAAATTCTTAAGCGGTGTTAAAAAAAATATAGAGTTTGCACATCTATAATTAAATATTTTTCCAATGTTATAGTTTTTGTTAAAATTGGATGTAGTGGGAAAATTTTTTCTTTTAGCGTTTTTATTTTTTTCATTTAAGCGATATTTTTATTTTGTGGTTCTTTTCATTTCAACGTTTTTCCCATTTTAGGGTTTTTTCGTTTTTCTGATTTGGCGTTTTTTTTCGTTTTAGCGTTTGTTTCATTTTGACGTTTTTCATTTTGGCGATTTTTCTGCTTTTTCAGTTTTTTTCCGTTTTAGTGATTTTTTCCTACGTTTTTGGCTATTTTTTCATTTTGACTTTTACATTCGTTATCGTTTTTTACATTTTGGCAATTTTATTTCGTTTGGATTTTTTCGTTTTAGAATTTTTTTTTTCATTATTCCGCTTAGGCGATTTTTTATTTTGTTTTTTTTTTTCATTTTAGTAATTTTTCGTTTTGGCGATTTTTTATTTTAGCATTTTTTTCGTTTTGGCGTTCTTTTCAATTTGACGTTTTTTCATTTTTGCGTTTTTATTTCGGCAATTTTTCAGTTTAGCTTTTTGTTTGCTGTATTTATTTTTTCCTTATTTTCGATTTCTTCGTGCTTTACAATACTATTTTTCGATATAAGAAAAATCCGAAAATGCTCGTTATATTATTTAAAATAAAAATAACAAAACAAGTTTTATTTGTGGTTGAAAAAAATATAACTGTTATATTTGTTTAAAAAATATAAAAGATAAAAAAATTCTGTTAACCAATGACTTTTGTGATAAAAGCCATAAAAGTTACGGTTTCTGATAATGCAAGTAAAACAATTTTGCATAAAAAGATTCAACAAAACAAACAAAACAAAAACATATATCAAAAAGCTACCCAAATTGTTTACTTTTCTAATTTTGTTTCTCATTATGCATAAGACTCAAACAAAAAATAAACACAGCAATTCAAAGTAATTAACTATTCTATTTTGTTTATCACTTCTCTTAAAACTCTCTCAATTAAAAGTGGGAAAACTCTAACACAGTTGTTATTTCATTACAACTTGTCTAATAATAATAATAATAATAACAATGGCACTGCTTTGAATTGAGAGAGTAGTATGATAAACGTGAGAAATAAAATACTGAACGGATTTTAAAAACTACGATATATTTTCAATTAAAATCGGATATGTACATTGAGTGTAAAAAAAAAAAAAAAAAATTATATAAATCTATCGGCTTTGTTTAAAATTATAAAAGAAAAACTCCACATAAAATATTCTTCACACAAAAAATAATGCAAACTAAACTTAATTTACGAATTTTGTATTAATAATATCGTTTTTCACTACAACACCTTTTCCCTATCAAATTCCACTAAAAGATGAATTAAAATTTATTTAATAAAACCTTATTACTGACAGTACAACATTTCTTAAGGCTTTCCAGCAAAATAATCAATCGAGTTTTCTATTAAAAATTTGTAAATTTTAAACATTTTTCAAAATAAAAAAACTTGCTTTTATAGTTTAAAACGGAAATTGTTTCTCATTTAATTAGTAAGATTTTTACATTTTTACTTAAATATGTAAATTTGCATAAGACATATTTTTTTGTTTGTATGTTTAGTTACGTGTCCTTAAAAAAAAAACAGTTCAACTGTTTATACCACCAACCATATTTAATTAGTCACAGCCTTTGTTTCGTCATTGTCATCATTAGCCTGAGTAGTTTCTTCTTCAACTTTTTGTTTTTTACTTTTAACATTTTCCTCTTCCGCGTCATGATCTGCTAAACGTTTGATGGCTTTTCTAATTGTCATTTTAGCTTCATACAATTCCAAAAGTTTATTTCCATCATACAATACAAACGGTATAGTAGCTTTTTTGTAATAGTCCGGCAAAAGTTCCAAATTATTAATGACTGTATCTAACATATGAGACTTTTCACACCATATGCCGGGAGCTTCATTGCGCACCGGATTTATGTGAATGTGTAGATGATAGAACGAAGGCTGATAATGGAAGTACATACGCAATTGTGTTGATAGAATGCCATAACGTAATTCTATAGCATCAGCAGCTCGTTTACGAATATTGCGCAATAGAGGAAGGTGAGAATTATTGAGATCACGCAGAGATTTTATATCACGTCTGTGTGTTATTGCTAATACGTAGAAATTTTCAATATTGCGACCGTTCCATTTAAGATCAGGTAAGAGTATAAAACCAGTTTCTGGATCGGGATCTTCGAAAATAATACGTTCAGTTTCTTGTTTATGTTCCAAAATATTGTATACCCACTGGAAAAGGGAAAATTAGGTGTTTGTATGTGTACGTTTATAAAAATAAAAATATAGAAAAAGGTAATGAATGGGATGAGTTCGAATTGAATGAAAATTAGATTGATAAAGTTAAGAAAACTTAATGATTATTCCACTTATAACAATCAGCTTATTATTTTTGTTTGAAATCAATTGAAGCATGGACGCGTATAAGGGCGTATAAACCATACTATTTTACAACAGACGATTTTCACAACGGGACCAAATTGGGTACAAGTGGGCTGTCTCTTAACTAGACAGCTGCCCTAATAACCTAACAAGAGACAATAAAAACTTCATAAAATCATAAAACTTAATCGTTTTATTACCTTTTTTCGATATTTGGTAAGATTTATTAAGAATCTATCCGTATTTATTGTCGCCAAAAAATTTCAATTAGAACATGCCAAATTTTGCGGCTGAAAATAGCTTAAAATGGAATAAGGGCTTATATCCATATATTTTTGTAGAACAGTAGTAGTAATTACTGTTTATAAATTCTTTATAAATTCGGATCAAATGAGCTGTATATATGCATAAATCAATGTGCAAAATTTCATGAAGATGGGTAGAAAACTGACCATAACTTTCATATAAGCCCATCTTCGTAAAATCACTTTAAAGAGCATAAGTCCAATATAATTGCTAGCATACCAATAATATTTAACGCGAATAAGTTTTATATGAGTAGAAAACCTAGTGCAGTTTTATCTGAGTCGGTCCATAATTGACCTTAGCTCCAATATAAAACCTACTTTCGTGAATCAGCACGAAATAAATGCAATTTAACTGTTAATATAACGATATTATTGCATATACAAGTATTTTATAGAAATATAATTTACACAATCAAATCTTATAATAACCGGATATAATAACAAATATTAAAAACGCATAGCGTAGGGTATCTAATGTTCGGATCTGACATGTTTTTTACTTGTTTTTTCGAATAAATTTGCTGAAGATAGATAGATAGACAGATGGATAGATAGATATATAGAGAAGGTTGACATGATATGCTCATTGTGTCACATCTCCATCCAGAGACCAATGTCGGTCCATTGTGAGTCCCTTCAATTTCACTAGATAGAATAGAATAGAAGAAAAAGAAGAGAAAGGACCAAGAAAATAGTGAAGGTAAAAGACTAAATAGAAAAAGTTATTAGGGATATACCCTTAACTACCCCTTAGCCAGCCTATTCCCATAACGAAGCCTATGACAAGCTCCCTGTTCCGAACGTCACATAGCCCGTCGAGAAATTGACTGCCTAACCATTTCATCCTACGATGCTGCAATCTTGGACAATAACACACAATATGCTCAATAGACTCGGTCTCGTCGACGTCCTCACATAGTCTACGAAAATCAGAATCAGCCTCCTATTTAGAACTCATCTTCTCTATCAAACAGTGTCCCGTTATGACCCCTATCATGATTATCAAGCTTTTTCCGCTTAAACTCAGAAGAGTACTTGTGTCTGTCTTGTCCAGTGCCGAGCATATCGCCCTCGATACTTTACAGTCCACTATACTCTTCCAAGCCGAATTGGTTCTAGCCGAGATCCATTCGTTGATCTTCCTAAAGAAGAAACACAGCGGGGATTTCACGTTGGTTAAATTCGCTGAAAGTATTATCAAAATTAAATCAAAAGATCATCTTATATTATTTAAATACGCCCTTTTACTTGTTCTTACTTTAATACATTAAAACTCACAAGAATTTTTTTTTTGCAATATAAGTAAATATGACATAAATTTTAATCATGTATTCAAAACCCAAGAAAAACTTAGTCTGAAAAAAAGATTCCATAAAATCATGTCTTTAAAGTAATTTTTTTCGGTGAAGTTACTTTAAAAACTATTTTTGTACAAACAGATATAAATTGGTTACTAAAGCAATATTATGAAAAAAAAAAAGCATTTTGAAAAAGTAGGTTTCTGCGCCCTTATACGCGTACACGCTTCAATTGCAAACGAAAAATATTCGTATATGAAGAAGTTGGGTAAAAAATTTTCTGCGCAAGAATGCCAAAGGTTTAGATTCGAAAGAGAATTATGAAATGATATTCAAACATAATTCATAAAAATGTCATAAAACTAAATATGTTTTTCTTTAAGAATTTATATTAACTTAAAAGACCTGTAACAAACACAGGCTAACAAAATATTTTTCTTTATTAAGAACAATAAAAAACAAAAAAGTAATACTTCTCACCAAAATTTATTTATTTATTTGTTCGTTTATTTATTTATGTGAGAAACGGTATCACAGAGGTTGTCATAAAGTACTAAATTATTCATGATTGATACAAAATTCGCAATAATTCGAATAATACAAAAAACACAATATATGCATAAATCTGAAATGTTTTAAATGAAGAAGAAAATGCTAATCTAAATAATATTAAATTTAAATAAAAGACCTCCAGATAACAATAAGTTTCAGCCACAAAACAAGAAGTGCCTAAAAATTTATAAAATTTGAATAACTGAAAGGATTTTTTTTATTTTCATACAAAAATGTAATTAATTTTAAATTGACCCATTCAATTGAATTCTACGTTTTGTTATACTTTCTTAAATTTGTTTTTCCTTCACAATTAAAGTAACTAAAAAGTAAATTAAATCATACGATATACTTTATTTTTTTATTACCACATAACAGTCTTAAATTTTAAGTTTCATCACATAAATTAAATAGTTAGTATATTTTTGAGAGTTAAAAAGAACATAAAGCTAGATGTTCTTAGACATTTTTTGATGACCCCGACATGATCATGCGAAATAAAAGTTTAAGTGTTTAACTTTTTAGTACAGCGCTTAGTAAGTATAACATAAAATCAAACTGATTTAATTCGTAAATTGTTCTATCTATGCAAACCTTTTGAAAACAGATATTTCCGAATGAAAACAAAGTACTGTGAAATAATTGATGCCAGACTGCATTCTACAAATATTGTAGGTGAGCACTGCTCAACAAGGTTCCATGCAGAATCTACTGCAATCACAAGCAGCTTTCCTGGAGAAATTATCAGCGCTACAAACCTCAACATTACCGGGTCCATTTTCCCTTTTACAAACAGTAAACACCTCTGTTCAATCTGTCGATGTACGTCTCCCTAAGCTGAACATTCCGGTATTTGACGATAATTACTCTTAATTTATATAGTTTTTTGATTTGTTTAAAGACTCCGTACATACTCCGCAAAAACTTTTTGGTTTTCGGTAATGGCAACTACTTATTAAAGTAGTTTCCCGGTAAAGAGGCGTCATTATTATTTGCCTACTCTGTATTACATAAATAAGTACTCAATAGTACAATAGCACAGTAATATTGCAATCACATGGATGAGTTGGCTAGAGCGCAACCAGAAGGTTGTTTGTTCAACCCCATTCTGATGCTGTTAGTTTTTTATAACAAAATGTCTAAAAATATATTTTATACTAAAAAATAGTTTTGTCACTAAGAAAATTAAGTGCGAGATGGTATACTGAATAAGACGTTAGTCATTAAAAACGAATGGTTAATTTGTGTCCAAGTTCAAATCTCACTGACGGCAAAATTTTTTTGTTTTTATTTTCGTTTAGGTACATATTTTTGAGTATCCCTAGAATCTAAAAATAACTGCATGAATTTGTGGACAATTCCTATAAAAATAACTAATTATTCAGGCAAAAAAATAAGTAGTTTATTTTTGTTTCCAATTATACCTGCTAGCTTAACAGGAAAGCAAAGTTTTTGCTGTGTAACAACTATTCGCTAACTTCCTGCCAGAAGTTTCAATAGCTGAACGGGTTATTAAAAGGTGAGCTTGCCATGCTTATTCGACATCTTGCAGTGTCCGATCAAAATTATTCTGAAGCAATAAAAAAATTGAAGAACGGTATTGACAAATCAAGGCTGTGACGCCTTGGTGCGTGTGCACACTCCAGATGCTAAGAGTTGACCAGGTATTTCACAATTAAAAAAGTCAGTTCGATCGTATACCAGCGTTATATAAAGGTCCTGTGCAGCATGCTGAGAAAATCATCACCTTGTTCCACATTCAGTCGAATAACCGTTCCAAATCGGGTTGAGTTTGTTAAAGAAAAGTGGCTATGTTTCAATTGTTTAAAGCTCGGCCATGTGGTAAATTGTTGCCTCTAAAAACATGTGTGTTAGCCCATCATCACTATTGTCAATAAACCTTTCTGCGTCCTTAAATATGCTTTTGCCTACTGCAAAAGTTCTTGTTAAAGACAATATGAGCAGCTTTCAAACGTGTAATATACTGCTCGATTCTGGCTGTGAGAATACACTGATATCTGAAACTTGTACAAATAGACTTAGTTTGCAGCGTACTCCACCTAAAATTTATGTCAATAGATTGGGTAATAACAAGGGTGGAGCGGCAAGAGATATAGCTGAAATACTTCTGAAATCTGCCTATACTTCTGATAGGGTTGTCGTATTTGATCATGTTTTTAAATACCTTTCTTCAAAATTACCTTGCTCCCCTCTTACTATTCATTACTGGGATGAAGTGAAACATCTCGCCTTAGGTGATCCTAATTTTGATATCCCAAAAGATATTGATATCCTCCTAGGTTATGATTATTTCTTTATCCTTCTGAGAAATGGTCGCATTATAAAGGATGGTAATTTGTTGACTCAAAATACAATATTTGTGTATGTCCTGTGTGGAGGTGGCATTAATGAAAATACTATTAGCGCATGTCATGTGTCAATACAAGACTCATCTGAAGCTGATTTAAACCAAATATTGAAACAATTTTGGAAATGGAAAGTGTACCCCAATTCACCATTAACATGACAGTCGAAGAACAGCACGCTGAAAATTTTTATGAATCCACAACTATTATAACTGATCGATATTCTGTAAGACTTTCATTTGTTCAAAAGGCAGATCTTGGCAATTCGTATTCCATATGCCCTTATATCGGCTGAAAACGATGGAAAGCAAAATCAAGTTAAAGACGGATTTAAAACGCGTCTATACAGAATTTATGAATGAGTACTTGGCACCAGGTCACATGAAACTTGTTTCTCAGGATAATTTTAATCGTCCTACTAATAGTGTGTACTATTTGCCGCACCACGTTGTGCTAAAAGAAAAACTACGAGTAGTTTTTGACGGGTCAAATGTAATAGTAAGTCACAAAATGATAATTTATTAAAAGGTCGGACTTTGCAGCAAGACTTATTGGGTGTAATTTTCAGGTATCGTTGGAAGCAGTATTGTTTTGCTGCTGATATCAAACAAATGTTTAGAATGATCAATGTCTAAAAGTATGATCATGACTTTCAGCGCATACTTTGGCTTCTGTGAGTTATCGCACCCAGCCCGCTCCATACCTTTCAATTCGAACGCTGTTGCAACTGAGTGATGATGAAAGAAACAAATATCTGTTGGCAAGTGAAGTTGTTAAAATGCGTTTTATGTTGACACTGTATGGCAGGCTCCAGTACATTAGAAGAGGCTAAAGCACTAGCAGACCAATTATACAACTTACTTAAGGCTGACGGCGTTTTATTTAAGAAAGTGGACTGCAAACGATGGCAGAATAATTTTTAAAATGCCAACTAGTGGAAAAAAGTATAGTAAAGTATAGTATAGTAAACATACTAACGGAGTTGTCAGTGTGCCTTCTTGGACTTATAGTGAATCAAACTAACGGCTGTTTTTTTATAAGCCCAGATAAAAGGAATATCCACTTGATACTAAAAGAAATCGCAGCTGTGAAAATAATGCAGCAACTATGGCTGTCTAAACTCGAATGGGACGAGTTGTTGCCCACATCTGTTTATATGAAATCAAGCTACTATTTTCAGAATTTTATTTGCTCAATAATATCAATATACCACAATTGATATTCCACAGAAAAAGAAATAAACTTTCATGGATTCAGTAACGCATCTAGCTTGTCTTACGCAGCCGTTATATATTGCCGCAAAGTGTCAACAGATGGACACGTGTCTATAAACATCGTTATTTCCAAAACTAAAGTGGCTCCAACCGCATCGCTATCTATCCCTAGGCTAGAACTCTGTTGAATTTGAATGAGGTGGTATGTTGTTCTGATAATAAAACAGTCCTAGCGTTTGTTAGTCATCGTTCATCCTATATTTTGGAGAACCTTCCAGGGCTGAACTGGTGATATGTTCCTAACCGATGCTGCAAGCCAAGTGGCAAGCCCTTTAATAAACAATGATTTGTGGTTTAAAGGTCCCCCATGGCTACTTCAAGATGAAAATAACTGGCCGCACTCCAAGGATAACCAATATGATACAAATGAAGAAATCTGTCCAATAGTCAAGTGGTTTTAATTGCAACAACAGACATTTTGGACCTAATTAAAACAATAAATAAAAGAATTTCCCAGAGTAGAAGAAATTAAAGCTGCAGAAATTGAAATTTACAAATTCTATCAACGAATTCATTTTTCAGATGTTATTAAAACCATCACAAAAGTTTACACTACCATAACTAATAAAAGATTAAAAAGATTTTCAATATTCTTGGATTCAAATGAGGTACTACGTGTTGGTGGAAGATTGACAAACGCTAATTTGTCTTACGACAGCAAACATCAAATAATTCTTCACAAATATAGTCCTAATGTTCGCAAAATTGTGCACGATTTACACACAAAAAATCTTGATGGTCTTTAGGTTGCGCCAAAAATATTCGATCATTGGTTCTTGTGAAATTATTAAAACTGTAACACAACAGCGTGGAGTTTGTAGTCGCTACAGTGTACGTACTCAAGATCAGCTTATGGGCACTTTATCTAAGTTTCGTGACTACGCTGGTCCTATTATGTATAGGCAACATTGTGGACTTAAGGCCCCAATAGTCAAGTCATATGTAGCAGTCTTCATCCGCCTAGTAACCAAGGCGGTGCACCTTAAACTGGCGTCAGATTTGAGCACTGAAACGTTTTTTAGCAGCTCTCGATCGATTTGTTGCCGGGCTTTGTGTGCTCATATTCATAGCGATAACGGAACTAATGTTAAAGGCCCTGCAAAAAAGCTGAATAAAGTTCATAAACTGGTAAAATCTTTTAGTTCAAATCATACAATTTCGAATTTTCTGTCTTCAAAAGGCACTTTATCCCACCAAGTGCTCCACATTTCAGTGGAGCATGGGAATCCACCGTAAAATTAATGAAGTATCATTTACGTATGACTATGGAATGAACTACTCTAGGATTTGAAGAGCTATCAACACTACTTGCTAAGATTGAGGTGATACTAAATTCTTGGCCATTAGTCCAAGCTGACACAGATGACATTACCTACCCCATCCCTGGCTACTTTTTGGTAGGACGCCCTCTCAGCAACTAACCCAGTATTTTTGATCCCGATGGTCAACCGACTACTTGATTTCACTGCAACCTAAAGCTAAATGGATGAATGTGATGGAAAATTTAAGAATTGGTGATACTGTTTTACTACGAGAAGGCAATTTACTTCCTACTTACTGGAAGATTGCCCGCGTTATTGAAACCCATGCAGGATCTGAGTAACTAACTACCGTTAAAACTACTAGCCTACGACCTTCAAAAGCCCCGTTACTAAATTATACCCTCTGCCTAAAGATTGTTGAACTTCTTTCAAGGCTGGCATGTTCAAGATATTTTTTATATTCATACAATTATGCAGTTAATTTTAAATTGACCCATTCAATTGAATTTTATGTTTGTTACATTTTTTTAATTTAATTTGTTTTTACTTCACATTTAAAGTAATGGCATAAACATACATAAAAATCTTACATTTTTGTTTCATAATCATTTCACATCTATTTTATTTCAAACAAAATATATAATAATTTCACTTACCTCCAAGGAAAATTGACTTGAATTAATGTAGGGAAATGTGATTTCTTCGTACAGTTCGGGAGTTTCGTTAATAACAAATTTTTGGCATACGGAATACTTTTCAATGTGCTTGTCAGTAGCAGGATATACTACAGTTGCTTTAACACCTAAGAAATTTAAAGCAATAAAGTTAAAAAACCAACGTTTTTTTCCAACACCACAAAATTAACTTACCACTTAACTTAGCCGGTGGTGTACAGTCATAACTTCCATAAATATTGTTGATAAATTCTGTTTGTACTTTTAAATCACTGCAAAAGTAAGAAGGTTTTACTAAGTCCTCCTCCGTCTTATCAACCTCCTCTGAATCAATTTTTTTGACATTTTCTCCTTCCAAAGTGGCCTTTTCTTCTTCTTCAATGTTTGCACTGGCTGTGGCTACATCACTTTCTTGGAATGATTTTTTCTCAAATATAATTATAGCCTTATCACTATCGGACAAATCCGGAAAATTTCCTAATAATGCTATACTCTTATTTCGAGTATTATTGTTAAGAATACGTTGCAAACGGAATTTGTTCAAGTTATAACTGGGGAATTCTTGTTGATTGTTGCATACATTTTTTGCCGGCGTCACTGGTGTTTCTAAATTTATAGATCTTTTCTCGTCATTTTGGACTACTTCCTCGGATAAAGCCATAATATCATTGTTCATTGATGTCTCAGGCATTTTGGTGAATTAAATATTGCTAATAATGATTAAAATTTATAATTTTTCACAAAACACAAAAATAGCCGCAATGTTTTGTTTGCAAATAGAAAAGAAAACAACATAGTTGTAATCGGACATTGATGGTAGTGCTGCGATTTTTCTGCTAAATTCAGCGATTTTAAGAAATGTTTAAAGCATTAATTACTATAGCACGTAATCAGCAGCAGTGTGTTCTGCGACAATCAGCTGATAATTTAGAATGCACTATTTATTATGTTATTTAGCCCTGTTTCTAAATATACTGCGCTGCTTTCAGATTAAGAGCGAGACAAAGAGAGTAAGCAAAGAAATGAGAGACTCAAATACACAAGTAAAAAAAGCAAGATGGTGGTTGTAAATTGACGCTGCCTACGCTTAATGTAATTATAACGGCAGCAGCATGATATTCTGACAATGAACAGCAGATAATTTTTGCTGATACTGTTGCTGACTACGCGCTAATGTAATTCGGACTTATCGATTGAAACGTTTTTTACTCGTGATCCTCACCTAACGTAAAACATTTAACATTAATACCAATATTATGTTAATAGTAACTTCATTTTCAACTTGGTGTTAATGTTAATTTTTTCATTGTTTAAACACGGTCTCACACACAATGTTTTCTACTAAACTAACAAAGAAATTATTGCATGTGCTTGGAATGCAAAAACAGAACAATGAGAAAACAAGGAATTAACATGAATGCATTTATGCCATAATGAAAGCATTGAAATTTGAGCAGAAAGTTTTAACATGACATTTTAACATCAGTCGTAAAGTAACTCTGGGTTGGGGAAAACTCAAATTTTTACCAGAATAAAATCTTATCTAATGTAGACTGATTTTGCCAGTATTATTGCAGTCTTAATACAAAATTATCAGCGCTCTAGCTCTGACAAAATTATCTCGACGTTGCTTGGTAAAAGACGCAATTTTGATTGTTGTTATATTTATATGATATACGTTTTCTCCTATAATTTATAGATATAAAAAATTATCTGCAATTCAGACAAAAAAATTTTGTGATACTTGCAAGTTTTAGTCGGAATTTACAAGAAAGCGTTCCCGTACTAAGAATTTATGTGTACTCGTATATTGTTGTTTTTCTGACAATTTCTGACTAAAACCTATAAATTTGACAAGTACTGTAATAGACCTATTGACTCGACGTTACGCAGTGTCTACATTAGACAAATTTTTATCAAGACAAACGTTAACCTCAGTCAAACCGCTGATTAATTATTTTTGTTTGTTACAGCTGTCAAACTACATATATAAGAAAACATTAATGAATATTGAATTAATAAAAAAATTATCTAATATAGACGCTAAGTTAAGTAGTTTAGTGTCACTAAAACCTAGTCTACACGTAGACATTTTTATGTTGGCAACTGTCAAGTTCTACCTCACACTTTAAATTTTACGTGTGGACCAATAAGAAATCTATTGCGCAATTTATTTCGCAATGAATGTTTAAACATAAAGTTGGGCAATAATGTTTAACATAAGCTGTGAAGTATATTGTTCTTTTTTAATATTTTGTTCTTTAAAAAAGGTGCAAAATGAATTAATATTGTTTTAATACTACAAATCAAAAGTAAAAGCGGGGAAAAAATCAATATTTTCGGCAAAAAAAAAGCAATTTAAATTTTTAATTTCTCATGTTCTCAACCCCTAAATATAAAGTTGGAAATTAAAAATTTGTTCCCGTTATTCTGCCGACGTTAGGAAATAAAAATTTCTTCGTGGAGACGTAGAGTAAGAATTATATAGTTTTTTTCTAGAGATTTTATTATATATTTAGCAGGATTCGATTACTAAATGTTATCATCACTGCTACCGGTTTAGAGATGACAAATTATCAGTTACTGTAACAGCCCATCTATACGCAACAGAATATGTAAGATTTTTCTGTCAGAAAGTGTTAATTCGCTATCTGAAAGAATAATCTCACGTGTAGATTCATATATTAGTATTATAAGAAGTATTATGAGACTGTTGTGATTAGATTTCTCTACACAACTATCTTACCTAGTGTTTACATTAGGCAAATTATTATCAAAACAAACGTGAAAATCAGTGCGAATATAAACAAGGTAACCTTAGTTAAATAGCTGATTATTATTTTGGTTGTTACAATTGCCAAACTGCATATATAAAAAATAATAATGAATACGCCATATTGTTGTTTTTGTGCAACTTTTGCCACCTTCCACAAATTCGTGTTGTTTGACGTTTGTTTTGATAAAAAATTGTCTAATGTAGACACAATGTTATAAGATGAACTGTCAAAAAAATAAATACACAAAATACGAAATTTTGTTTGTGTGTTCATGTGCATTTTAGAAATAACTAAAAAACAACGTTTTTTTAAGATTGTTTTACATTTTAAAACAAGATTTTTATAAAAATTATGCTAAAAAAAGTATGAATTTCTTAAATAAAAGGGACATGTTTACTCTGTGACTGATTGAAAATAATGATATCTTATAGGATTTATTTGAATACTTTATTTAAGATTTAACATAATATAAACATTCTCAGTTGTAGACCTGTGGTAAGTTGATGTAGTTGAGCCATGAACCAATCTTAACTGTTCTAACCGGAATAGTAAATTATAAACGAAGAACTTTTTGTAAAAAACAAGTTTTATATGAAATTAAAAATTTTAACTTTTTATGTTAAAAGATTCTCGTTCTTTTTGTTCTATTTAAAATTTTATATAAAATTGAAACATGAGTGATTTAGAGATTTTCACTCTTTTTGATATATCTGTAACCGTTTAGATATAAAAACAATTATGCTTTTTTCATATTAAAGTAAATTTTTGATAGGAAATATAAGCGATCACAGATTTTCGTCCTTTTTCCTAGACTACGGAAAAATCGGAATACAAAGAAATTTTGCGTTCTTCCTAAAAATAAAAGTTACTTTTTGAATTAAAATTTATTTATTTATTGAATAATTCTAATCAGAGTTGCCAGAAAAATTTAGATGCAATCCCTTAAATTCCCAAAAATAATATGTTAATTTGCGATATATACAAAGTTTTACCCACGTTTCACATTCTTTTACTTGCTAAAATTGAATTTTATATTTATTAAAATAAAAAGAGAGAATTGTACATCTTATATAGCATGCAAGCAATATTTTACAATATCGTTTTTTTTTTGTTTTTATATATAATTGTTTAATGATTGAAAACTTAAGTTTTCTCTAAGTAGAAAATTGTTTGGCGCCTTAAAAAAAATAAACAAAAATAAATAAAAATTCAAAATATAATAAAATAATTTTAAATTTAAAAAATATTTCAAAATACGCTCTAAATTTATATTTTCTTTGTGGTTATAAATAATATATTTTTAATTTTACAACCCATAAGATATCTTTACATTTATCAAGTTATTTATTTATTTTTTTAATTGTTGGTTTATTTTCTTGCCAACTTAAGTTTTAGGGCCTCAACAGTCTTTATATAAGGTACCATAGCTATAACATAAAGTTCTCTGTAAATATAGTTATTCAAAACGTAAACGCACATGAAAATTTTGTCCCTTTTATTTTATTTATTTGCCTTTTTAATGTTTTGATTGTCACATAAAAACGTAAAACGTATATTCTACAGAAAATTGAAACACAACGATACCTTATAGAAAAACGAATCAATTTTATATTTTTTCAAAAATTAAAAAAATACATTCGACACAAACCTTTACGATACTTTAAACTGTAAAACGAAATATTATATAAGCGTGAGCTTTGACTTAAATGATTCTTAAATAGAGTTGTGCAAAAGCACACTCAATTCAACTAAATAGCTCATTTCAATAAAATTAAAATGACAGTGGCACTCTCACAACAGCTGTTTTCAAAATACAACAACAATACGCAGTAATTAACTGTGTTAAACTTACGTAGTATCTATATTAGACAATTTTTTTTATCAAGACAAACATAAGTTAATGCAAATTTATGGAAGGTGGCAACAGTTGCACAAAAACAACAATATGGCGTATTCATTATTGTTTTTTATATATGCAGTTTGACAACTGTAACAACCAAAATAATAATCAACTATTTAACTAAGGTTACCATTTATATATTCGCACTGATTTTGACGTTTGTTTTAATATAAATTTGCCTAATGTAGACACTAGGTTAATAAGATTTATAATGTTGTTTAAACAGATCCATAAATATTGAATAAATATAATGCGAAAAACAAATATATATATATATATATATATATATATATATATATATATATATATATATATATATATATATATATATTGATCAGTCTGTAAGAAATATATTTGGCTAGGAAAGGGCAAATTTTGTTTTATTTTCGGATTTTAAAAAATAAAGATGAAAATAGATCTTTTTAAATCAAACTAGTATTAGTTGCAACATTTTTTAACTTTCAGACGTTAATACTGGAGTATTAGATATTGAAACACAAAATTTGCAACAATTTAAATTTATTTTTCAATGAGAAACTAATATATTGAAAAAATATTTTCAAAATTCATCGAAACAGTTTAAAATATTTTAAATCTTCTTCATATTTCCCTAATTTTACTTCCAAGCAAAATTATTTGGAATATTTTTAATGGTTCAGTACCAGTTTCAATTGCCTCTCGCATAAAGTTCTAGTTGTATTGCATGATCATAGCTTTGTAAATATTTGTGTACATAAATATATGTATGCCTCTTTTGAAATTTAGAAACCAAATAAAAAAAAAAAAAAAAAAAATATGTATGCTAAAAAACTGCTAAGTAGGTCGATTACGTTAAAAAGCATTTAGCAGATTTTTTTTAAATAAATATGCAATTTGTTAAGCTATTCTGTTAACACTAGCAGAAAAAATTCTAACATGGTAACACTGATTCTAATTCCAACAGAGGGGAGTAACGAAGACTGTTTTTTATTTTGAATAAAAAAGCTTATATAGTTTTTTTTCGCAAATGTTAAATTAAAATTATAGCGCATTAAAGATTTTAGTTACTTTTATGACCTTTTTTAGAGCAAAAGTTAAAGTCGACTGGCCGGTTTATGACCGATCGACCCAGTTTTTGCACACATATTATTTTCTTAGCCCCATCTACCAGAAACTACCGGTGGAGGAAGCAAAATCAAAAATTTTGTATTCACGGGTAGCCTAAAGTGTATTCATACGAATATGTGCATAAAAAAATCTGTCCCCGTTTAGCTATAAAATCGATTTTTAAGTTTTTCATATAAATTCCATTTTTTGGCTAGAAATATCACAGATTTTCGACTTTTTTTTTATCTATCTGTACCCATTCAGCTATAAAATCAATTTTTCAGTTTTTCATATAAAATTCGATTTTTGGTAGGAAATGTGAGTGATCCTAGTTTTTCGTCCTTTTTCCTCTACCAGTACTCGTTTAGCTATAAAATCGATTTTTCGGTTTTTCAATAATAATCCATTATTGGTAGAAAATGTGAGTGATCACAGATTTGTTTTTTTTTCTCTATCTTTATTCATTTAGCTATAAAATCGATTCTTAAATTTTTCATATAAAATTCTTTTTTTTTTTTGTAGGAAATGTGATCACAGATTTTCGTTCTTTTTAATCTACCTTTGTCGATTTAGCTATAAAATCAATCTGTAAGTTTTTCATATAAAATTCGTTTTATGGTTGGAGATATGAGTGATCGGAAATTTTAGTCCATTTTTATCTATCTGTCCCTTTTTAGCTATAAAAACGATAGTTTTGCTAATAAAAATCGATTTTTTGTAGGAAATATTAGTGATCAAAGACTTTTGTAATTTTTCCTCTATCTGTCCTCGTTTATCTGTGGTTTAGACCCAAATCGCGCGTAGAGCGTGAGCTCAGTGTGCAACCGGGTGCCGTGACCCACAGATCGGAAGGAGTTTAGATAGGCTCCGCTCCTAACCAAGGGGGAAGTCATGTCCAAATACATGACTTTAAATTAGTACTCAAGGATGGCTTTCTGTCAGACTTGGGGGCGTTGGTGGACGCATTGTATTCACCCTGTGTGAAGAGCACCGTGACAGGTACTCACGTAAAACCTTCGACGTTGTCCTCGTTTATTTATAAAATCGATTTTTAAGTTTTTCATGTAAAAATTAATTTTTGGTAGGAATAATGAGTGGTCACAGATTTAATTAAACTTTTTTGCTAAGCTCCTAAAGCTTTTCTTATTATCCTTTGAAATAAAAACACATTAAGGAATGTAGTTTTTTTTTGTTTTTGTCTTCATTATATGAAATTTTTTTGTTTTTTTTTTATTTTCGAAATGATTTTGTTATGAGTTTTATTTTTTCATCTTTCTATTATTAAATAATATATTTTTATTATTTTATATGTATGTGCTATATGATGTCTGGTATTACTATTTATGTATGATTTTCTTCTCTTGTAATACTTTACTATATGTATGTATATATATTTTTATTTCAGTTTATCGATTGATGACTGACTTTTCATTTATTTTAATCATTTATGAAACTATTAAAATAAAGAAATTACATTAAATTTAATTTAGTTTTTTTTTATTTTATTTTTTATCTTATGATTTCTTTTAAATTGCTGTATTATGGTTGTTTGATTTTTTAAATAATGTTTTTTATATGAATTACAATAAATAAGCTATGTTTTCAGGGTTTCAGGGAGTTTGGTTTGAAAATTTATTTTTAAGTAGTGTTTGTGTTGTGGTTTAGAGGGTTGGTGTTATGGTGTGTTTGTGTCTTTTCCTTTTTCTTGAATAATAGTTTCTTCTACTTCAGTATATGATTTTTTTTACATATAGCATCAATCTTTTATTATATTAATACGTTTAATGTTTTTTTTTGTCGTCTTGTTTAAATATATATATGTATATAGTATGTAGATTTATTTACTGATCCATAATCAATAATAATAACTTTTAGTAATAATAAAGCGCACATTTTTGTTTTTCTTTCATTTAAATGGGTTTTTTGTGTATGCTTAAAAAATGTATAATAATATGAGTAGTCACAGTCATTAAATAAAATCTTATTTTTTTTTTAAACATTTCTTTACTTTTTTTATTATTATTTTTTTTAATTATACTTAAAATAGTTTACACAGCGTAAATAATAAAACGAAAACATATGACAATATTTTTTAATGGATTTTTTCTGTTTTTTTTGTTTAGCAAACAACTATTTTTACTGGAGAGTTATTAATTATTAAAGTGTGTCTTTATTTATTTTAATGTTTTTTTCTTTTTTGTTATTTTATTTTACTTTTAGCCATCTAAGTATTTGTTTTATTTATTAAGTTAATTTTAAATTTTGCTGTTTGTATTTTGCTTATTGGAAGCCTGGATTTTATTTATGTTTTATTTTGTTTTAAATTTATTTAAAATAATTTTGTTTTTTTTATTCTTTTCTTAAAAAACATTTTATTTTTTTTAATATTCTTTAAAAAAAAAAACAGACAATAAATATCAAAAAGTATGCTTGTATTAGTTTAAAACATTTTTTTATACTCATATTTTTTGTTTATTTAATTTTAATTTCTCTTATCAGCTAATATAATGAAGGACCCCCTCTCTTACTCTTCTCCCTCTAGTTGTAATTAATAAAAAATAAAATATAAAACATGGATAATGAGTAAAATACGTGACTGGACTCAATATTTAGTTTAAAATTTAATTATTTTTAAAATAAAAAAAAAAAAAAAAAATAAATAAAATGTTTATACTCTTTTTAAAGAGGTCTTAAAGAAATTGAGTCGTTTTGTTTGTTGGTTTAATTTTAATTAAATGTTTGTTTGGCAAACTTAAGAAGAAAATATAAAAATTTTTGGTTGGAAATATTATGTTTTAAAAATTAAAAAAAAAAATAAATAAATAATAAAAGTTGACAAAGTTTTATCAATAAAAGGCAAAGGTTTAAAAATTTTAGGCTAGCATTCATGTTTAAAGTTTTTTTTGTTTTTATCTAAAATAAAGAAAAAATGGTAATAAATTTGGAATTGTTTAGAAAACTTTGTTTAAGACAAAATTAAAATTATGTAAATATGTACAGTGTTGGTAAGGTAACACTGATCGGCCAAGAAATACTCTTTTAAACAAAACTAGGGGACTTAGTGAAATTAGACATGTTAGACAAGAATCTGCATTTTGTTTTTTTTTTTTATTACGTATTAATATAACTCAAGCACAGTTTGTACAATTTAAATAATTAAAATTCCATTAGATGCCGCCCAAAATTTGTTATCTTAACATTTTGTTTATCCGCTTAATTTTTTCGGAGATATTTCGAAATTAGTGGCGAAAAAACAAATAAAATTTTCAAGCAAAATTGTAAAAATTTTGCTCCTTAAAAGTTATTAAAAGGGCAACCAAAAATCGAATCGGTGGCATCGATTTGTTATAGCATATTTTTGCATATTTTTATCCTAGCAGAATATGTTTGCATATTTTTCACAGGTTATTTTTAGTATGAATAGCAAATAATTTAAAACTTAGCTAGAGAAAATAATATTTTAAGAAAAATTTTTTTTTAATTTTAAAGGTATATTTTCCGATTTTAAGGTAATTTTAGAGCATATTTTTTTCTTGGGGTTCAAATAAGCAAAACTGTTTTTTATTTATGCGTTTCAGATAATTTAAAGAATTTTAAAATCGATTTGTTACATATGTTTTCATATTTTGGGCTTAACAGCATATTTTGTCATACATTTTTTTTTAGAAAATCCTTATTTAGAGTACTTTACAGAGAATATTTGTCCATATTTTACATTTAAAAGCATAATTTTGCATTTATTACACTAAAGAGCATAATTTTGCATATTTTACACTTAATAGAAAAAATTTTGCATATTTTGAACCCAATACAGAATTTGCCATTAGTAGATAGTTCTTTTCACTATAACATAAGTTTTTAAAATCCAATTACAATTTTTTTTATCTTTGGATAGATTTTTGTAAAATATCCCCATATATATATATATATATATATATATATATATATATATATATATACATATATATGTATACTCGCTAATGGGGAAATAAGGAATACGCCAGGAAAAATCCGTGCACACTTTAAAGCTTATAACTTTTATTATACGTGAAAAAATTAATACAGTTATTTATTGTTATTATTCTTCAAAATTTTGTTTTAATAGCATAATTAGTTTTTCTTAAGATTAAAATTTAATAAAATTCATGCACACATAATTCAAATTTATTATCGAAACACATATAAAACAATTCTAGGAACACAGGTGAGTTGGAAAATACAGTTTCCTAAGTCATTAAAAATACAAAGAATTCACGATCACCGAAATAGAGTTGATTTACAAACCGTACAATCGCCGACAAAATAATAAGAATCTTTGGATGGAATGTGACTCGTGTCTTAAATTTCTCTGTATCTTTTATAAGAACAAAAAAAAAAAAAAGTAAAATATGCTGGTTGAAGACCCACGAAGTAAAAAGAAAGATGCTAATAGGATCGCTGGAAAAATGTAAAGACAAAAGAGAAAACGAAAAATATTGAGATCAATTATTTTAAAAAATATGAATGCTCCCTAAATGGTGATAAAAAGTACATACTGGCGAACTTTTTGCAAAATTCTTGTCATGAATTCCATATTAAATATGTTATGAGAAATGTATCGGATAAATATCATCTAAACAAAATCGAAATTGTCGGAAAAACTTTTGGTCTGGCAAGGCATTTGTAAATGTGAGGAAAAATCACTTCATTCGTAGCAAATGACACTTTTAACAGAGAAATGTACGCAAATGAGTGTCATCAGAAAATTTTCCTTTCTATCATTAGAAAACACAATGAATTATAATTTTTTTGGTCTGATCTCGGTTTTCATTATTACAAAAAAAAAAAAAAAAAAAATTAACTGAGCTGCTATGTACCAAAGTAAGGCAATCCACTGTCCAGAATTCTGTCCATTTTAAATGTATTGGGTTGTAGTAAAAAATATATATATTTAAAGAATACTTAAAGCTGAATAAAAAAAATAAAATAAAATAAAAAGTAGAAATATTTAATATTTTATTAAAAACGCATAAAAAATTAATTTTTCTTTTAAATTTAAAACTTGAATATTACAGCCTTTAACAAAATCAAAATTTTAAAGAGATAGACCCATTGGTTTATAAGCACTAAATTTTTCATGCGCAATACTTATTAGACATGCTTATAAAAAATCAGTATGTGATAGAAAAAACTAAAAGCTGATTCTTGTTAAGCACGCCAAATTCCATCTTGTCCAAAGAGGAAACATTTTTTCCCACCAGTATAATTAGCACAAGTCTAAGTAGATTCATTTATATGGTCTAGTGTAGTGAAGTCTATAGTGGCGTCATTAGTCTAGACTATAGCTTAAGGTTTTGCTTATAGCCTAAACTACATGTAGCTTAATTTATAGTCTTGTCTCTAACCTAGACTTTATTAATGCAGTTAGCAAAACTCTAATATTTTATCAATTTCAATCTCATCTCTGTAAACTATTATGTAGGCTAATTTCTAGTTCTAAATATAATATAGTCTAGTCTTTAGTTCAGTCTTTTTTTAACTTGAACTTGATATTATGACCAACCAACCAACACTTTATCTATATAATAATTAAACTAATAATTAAAATAATATCAAATATTTAAAAAAAAATTATTAATCTTACCTTTAACTTAATTAATGTAAATTGTTGTGAATGCTGTTGTTGTTATTGTTATGAAATCATTCATTATTGCTTAATTAAAGTGAGAGGATTTAAATTTATATACGTATATACGACAAATTGCTCATGGCTTAAAATTAGGAATCATTGCAGTTGTTTTATTAGAACATGGCATATTGTTTTGGCGGCTTTGCCCTTTAAGCGAATGTTTCCAGGACGTTTTACAAGAATATTTTCAATTATCTTTGTTAAAGAACCATAAAGGACTAGAGTTTTTTTTTAGTTATGCAGTAAATGGATGTATGTCTTCATTAAATCCTTTTGACCTTTCCATTGATTCAACTTTTTTTTATAATTTGTTTTGATTTCAACGTGATTTTTTTACTATAAATAATAGATTAAAAGAAAAAAAGAAAGAAAAATTGTTTTGTTTTGCTTTAATTGTTTAAATACTATTAATTGTTAGTAGTAGTGGAGGAAGTGGAAGTGGTGGAGTTAGTAGGTATTGCAGATGTTAAAGGAGGAGTTGAAAAGTTAGTAAGATGAGGAGAGGTAATAGAAGAAGAGACATTTACAGCAGGATTTAAGTAATGTTGTTGTTGCTGTTGTTGTTGATGATGATGGCTAGTTGTATTATCAACCACATCCATAGATACCATAGATGGATCTATCTTTTGATGTAATTGCTGTTGTTGTTGCTGTAGATGTTGCGGAGGAGAATGTTGGTGTTGTTGAGGATGGTGCTGTTGCTGTTGTTGTTGTTGTAATTGTTGTTGCTGTTGCTGCTGTTGATGTTGTTGAATTTGCTCATGTGGTACATACATAACATGACCAGCTAATGGATCAACCATAGGTACTGTTACAGTACCTGTTAGACCCAAAGCTGAGG
Organism: Protocalliphora azurea; assembly: GCA_932274085.1. Taxonomy (NCBI): domain Eukaryota; kingdom Metazoa; phylum Arthropoda; class Insecta; order Diptera; family Calliphoridae; genus Protocalliphora; species Protocalliphora azurea. The sequence goes on from OW026519.1 coordinate 57,185,896, forward strand.
CTGCGGCAGCAGTTGGTGGTATGGGAGAAGTTAAAACCGTAGATGACACTTGTTGGTGTTGCGGCTGTTGTTGTTGCTGTGTTTGATTTTGTGCTTGTAGCATTAAGGATGCTGTGGCAGCAGCAGCATCTGAATCAGCTATAGACCAATTTCTTTCCATTTGATTTAACGATGTCGTACTAGGATTGGCTGGTAATGTCTTTATCATTATGGCATTATTTTTATTATTGTTGCTACTGTTTGTTTTATTATTATTATTGCTTGTCACATTATTTGTGGTGCTGGGTTCATTTATTGTAGCACTAAATGTACGCTCTTGAGCTCCAAATTCACCAAAAGCAGCTCCTCCCTCGGAGAATGTACTGCGCAGTGTTTCCTCTAGCAAAGCTTGTATCTTATCCTGATCGTCTATATGCACAAAACCCAAACGTACTAGTTCCTGTGTCAAATCTGATGCGGTGTCATTTTCGGTAACATCACACGATAGCTGACGATTCATTTTATCATCCATGCGCAGTAGTATGGTCATGAGTATATCACTACTTCCTTCCTTTAGTTTCTTTACGCTGCACATCATATTGACAATGCGACGCGATTCAATATCTACAGGTTCCGGTGTGGCTGATTTAACCGAATCAGCTCGTTCCGGCGAAGAAGCCCTTGAACGAAAATGTGGTGGTTTCTTGCCACTAAAGGCTGTCAATGGATAAACACCAAATTTAACATCTTCTACAAACTTTTCCAATTTATCAGCGGATGGCACATCCGATAAACGATATTCTTTGATTTTTAGTCTGGAAACTTTTTGTTTCAGTTGTTGTTGTTCAGCTTGTTGTTCATCGGGCGTTGAAGCTGATGCTTCCGACTGTTGTTGTGCCGCATCCTCTTCTATACTACTAGCCAATTTAATATGAGCCATTACCACTTCGGGACGATTGTATCTTTGCATCATACCATCTATAACAGTTTCCGAAAACATTGTACGATTTTTAGGTGAAAAAATTAAGCAATGGGCTGCCAGTAGTTTTAATGAATGCACCTGTTGTCATGGAAAAAGAGGAACGAGAGAAAAAGATAATGATATTTTACAGAAATAAGGAAATACAAAACATTATGATTTATTAAATAAATTGTATACATAATTATTAGCACTAGCCCTAGATTATACCTCGGGTGAAATAAAAATGTTTAGTGTAAATAAAACTAATTTTTGGTATGCAATGTTTTTCAGAAAATACAACCCTCTTATTAATAATCTAATAAACAATATCAGTTGAAACGTCTAACGTTTCTAACAAATCAAGTAATGTAATTGTAATTGAATTGTAAAGTAAATAAAAACCTTTTAAATATTATTTACCAATTTTAAAACGTTATAGATCCAGGAAAACAGCGAAAATTCGTAAAAAATAAAATAACCAATGTGAAAATAACGCTTAAATACAACAACAAAACCCTCGCGAGCTTAGACAATTCAACATTTTTCTCACTCCTGAAATTCTTTAAAGAAAACTCTGTGTAACTGTAATAACTCTCTCCCGTTTTGGGGATTTTTTTCATATTGATTCCAGATTGACGATTTTTTTCGTTCCATTGTTTTTTTTTTCCGATTTGAATTTTCTTTCATTTTGGCAGGTTTTGGCGATTTTTTCATTGCGGCATTTTTTTATTTTGGAGATTTTTTCATTATGGCTTTTTTTTATTTTTGTTTTTTTTTTCGTTTAGGCGATTTTTTTTATTATTTCATTTTGTTTTTTTTTTTTCATTTCACGTTTTTCCGCTTTAGATTTTTTTTGTTTTGGAGTTTTTTTTCATAACCGTTACGGTCCCTTATCTTAATAATGCAAGTAAAATAATTAATTTTACATAAAAATGTGCATTTGCTAAAAAAAAACGGCATAACCAACTATTTTATAGTTAAAGGCCAATGTACGCGGCGATGGGCGGCAGCGTTATTACCAGCTTAAAAATCCATCATTTGTTTACAAAAATTGACAAAGGAAAATTTCAAAACATTGTCATAAATTTAATCTGGCAATGCTGTCAAAGTTGAATTTGCTGATTTGAATTGAGAGAGTTGTCTGAGAAATACGAGAAATAAAATAGAGAAGAGTTTAATAATTGAATTTTGTATATGTATTAGTAGAAACTTTTACCGCTTATAACTTCTAAAAATTTAATAAAATTCTGCACACCTATGAAAAAACACCTTTCTAACGGTATATTTTTTATTCAAACAAATATAGTATGAGTGTAAAAGGTATAACAAAAAATGTGTCTACTCATTAATTATATAGGTATAAGAAGAATTGCATCTTTGGCTACATGTGAAGTTCTTAACATGGAACAATGTTCAATATACTGGGAGCGCTGACGATAAGTACTGAAAGTTTTATTCAATATCCATTTTCAATTTTAATCTATTTTCAAATATCTGAATTAGTTGCGAAATTTTCACAAGAATTTCTATGTAATTTTGTATAGCTTTCAAACAAAAAATAAACTGTTTTTTCGCACTTTTGAAAACTTGTTCAAAAACTCGTAGGACTCTGTTTACCGACGATATGTCTTTTTAATGGAAAGTTATAAAAAAACAATTTAAACTAGTTTTTACTTATTTTCAAAATTGAATTTAACCCTTTAGTGCGCTATGATGCAATTTCCAATAATATTAGTCATTTTTGTTACTATAAAGTAATATTTAATTTATTACCGAATATTTCGACAAAAATTTTGATGATTGTTTTTTGATTTGCGAATTTTTTTGCTATGCCAAATTTAATAAAATTAATATTTAAAGAAATATGGTAGAATTGATCAAGGCAAATTTTAAAAATATTGATTACATACATTGTGTAATGCTTAGGTGTTTAATTATTGAAAGACAATATACAACATTTCCTCAATTACGATTTCTATATAAGAAAAATCGGTTGATTTAAATATGAATCACTGCGCATTTGTGTAATACAAAATTTTAAATAACAAACGTAATGTAAAAAAATGAAGATATTGTAAAAAATTACGTATTTTCACATTTTTTTTTAATTCTGTGTATTATCGGATATGATTTTATCCGAAAAGTGTTGAAAGTTTTAAATTTAACTCAGCAAATGATTACAAGCGAATGTTAGATTTTCTCGTTTTTTAATTTTATAAAATTTTTTGATATATTTTTAATATTTTACAATCAAACAAATTTTTCAAATGATATTGATGGACAAAACCATTTATGTTATGGTAGTTAAAATTCAGAAGTTTAAAAATATTGTAGAAATTCAACTTGAAGTCCGATATCAATAATAAATGCACTTACGCTGCCTGCCACTTGAATAAGGAATCACATTTTTTTAACTTTAATTAAGTATATCTCCTAAATTAAAGTTCAGAAAAAAATAATTTTTTGCGCAACCAAATTTCAAAGTGTTGGCTTTAGTTTCCTGAAGAAAGAAAAAATATACATATTTTGTTATACTAAAGTTATGAATTTATTTAAAGACATGTATTTCTGTGGTACTTTTTCGTGTGTCACTTGAATAAGGAATTCTTTTAATATTAATCAGGAAGGCTATGATTTGACTTTCTTTCAATATAAACGACTAGAGAATTTTTAATTTGATAGTTCTTAAATAGTTTTTATTCAAAATGGGACGTGGTAAGGCGCTTAATAACTCTGAAAAAGAAAAAAATTCTGATTTTCAAATCTCAGGGTCAGAATCCGGTCCCAATAGCCAAAAACATTAATAGAAGAAAGACAGTTGTGTACAATTATTTAAATAACGTGGAAAGATATGAAAAAAACATGAAACGGCGGAAGAAAATGGTAACAACTCCAAAAGAAAGACGAAAAATTCTTAGAATTGCATCAAATTCTGCCATGTCGGTATCAGAAATACGTGAAAAAAGTGGAGTCAGTGCCAGTCTAAGAACAGTGCACCGTATTTTAAAGTCGTGCCCATACATAGTCCGACGAAAACTGCAAAAAAACCACCACTTAATGAAAAACGCAAATCACAATGTCTACAGTTTGCCAAAAATACAATGACATGGTCCGACAAATGGTTTAAAGTTGTATTTTCCGATGAAAAAAAGTTTAATAATGATGGTCCCGACGGGTATAACTATTACTTCCATGACCTAAATAAGGAGGAATTATTTTTGAGCCGCAGACACAGCCGAGAAGGCGGAATAATGGTATGGGGTGACATTTCGTATTATGGTACCATAGAATCGGTTTTTGTATCCAACAAAATGACTGCAACGACTTACAAAACATTCTGGAGGACGTACCAACACGACAACGCTGCGATTCATACCAAACAATGGATTAATCAACAAGATGTTCGACTTTTTGATTGGCCCCCATATTCACCAGAATCCAATGGAAAATGTCTGAGGTTGGCTTGCAAGAAAATTTTATGAAGGAGGAAAACAATTTGAGACGATAGAATCCTTAAAGGATGCAATAACGGAACCATGGAGTTCAATTTCGCTAAATTACTTTGAGTCATTATACAAGTCGATGCAATTTTTTGGTTACTTCTAAAAATGGTTTTTGATGTTATTTCTAAAAATGGTGGCAGTACTCATTACTAATTGAATGCTAGAAGATAATAACTTTCATTTTTATAACCTAAAATTTAAAAATAAATTACAGTTTGCTTAGTTTTAAAATATTCCTTATTCAAGTGACACACGAAAAAGTACCATAGAAATACATGTCTTTAAATAAATGCATAATTTTAGTATAACAAAATATGTATATTTTTTATTTCTTCAGGAAACTAAAGCCAACACTTTGAAATTTGGTTGCGCACAAAATTATTTTTTTTCTGAACTTTAGTTTAGGAGATATACTTAATTAAAGTTAAAAAAATGTGATTCCTTATTCAAGTGGCAGGCAGTGTACGTATTTGCACAGACGTATATAAAATATAATATAATATAATATAATATAATATAATATAATATAATATAATATAATATAATATAATATAATATAATATAATATAACGCAACTATGTGCCAATGACTCAATTTTAATCAGTTAAAGATCTTCAAGATGAAGTTATATAAATATTATTTAAATTTTATGGTGCTTTCTTCTTAAAATTTAAAATTTATATTGTATGATCAAATTATTAAATTATAAATTTGTGTTACAAATTAAAATATTAAGTGCAAAAAATGTTATTTTATTTTAACATACATAAGTATATGCATGTGTATATGCAAATTAAAATGAAACTTCATGTGTGTATGTTTTTTTTCTCCTTGTCATTTGTTTTACCAAACAGTTCCATTATATGAATAGAAATTTATGTTTTTTCGAAAAAGCTGCTCTGGCCCACACCGGCACAAGACCGGCGAAACCCCCTGCAGCAGCAAGCCCAGTGCCTACTGTAACCAAAGGAGTTGTGAACAAGCGTTACTTCCTCCCGCCAGTGAAAGAGATGCAAACCAGCTTTCGGTTTTTAGAACTGAGCCTCCTGCCCGAAAGGTTGGTTAAAAAGCCGGCCGAGTCCATTACTTGAGAGGAACTTGTTTCTCTAAACTGGACTAAATCACTGTTGGCCGAATTGCAGCGTAACCCTCCCCCACGTCGAAGGACGGGCAACGTTCGGAAGAGGAGGCGTCCAAAGCCCTACATCCCGGTGAACAGTTCGTATAGTGAAATTGCCAAAGTCCATCTTATACGAGCTGTCATCCAAGGCGACTGGAAGGTGACCAGAGTTTCCGAATCCTACGGAGAATCCAGAAAGATTGTGATCGTTATGAACAAGGAGTCACTGCCACCCCTTCGTGAGAAAAGTGAGAAGATCTACTATGGTTTTGAGTCGATCTTCTTACAGGTCTACCGAAGGGATGACAGAGACAGACCGGTTCAGATCGATGATAATCAAACTCCGGAAGCAATATCTTGTGAGGAGACTGCTAGTTCTCTTACTCAAGAGGACACTCACTCAAACTCCGAGTTTGTGTGTGAATTTTTGAGCGAGTGGACGAAGTAGTTGACGAGGACGCGAACCACCACCAACTAAGGTTCCAGAAACTATGTGGCAGTTGGGCAATAAGCAGTGAAGAGACCTTAGATGTCTTAATGAACGCACATTTTCCGGGCAGTCTCCCTTTAACGGGATGTTCTGTAATATCTTCAGAGGTCATCAATGATGTTCCCATTAATATAACGGGTAGTGAACTGAGATGGGCTCTGAAGAGCTTTGCCCCATTTAAATCTGTGGGCCCTGATGGCATTATACCTGCTAACCTTCAGTACAATGCAGATTTAATAGTTCCATGGCTAATTCGTATATCATGTGCTTATATCCCTGATTCATGACTAGATGTACAGTGGTCTTTATCCCTAAAGGTGGTAAAACCTCACACATAAGATCGAAGGACTTCAGACCTATCAGTTTGTCGTTCTCCCTCTTGAAGACTGCCTATTATCAGCGTCTCAACATGCCTATAAGAAGGGCAAATCTGTTGAGACTGCATTACATTCGATCGTAGGGTATATTGAAAAAGCTCTCGAGTATAAGGAATATGCATTAGTGGCCTTCTTTGATATATAAGGGGCCTTTAATAATGTGACTCCGGAGGCAATCAAATTGTCCGTGGAAAGGCTGGACATTCATCACTCGATCATCAGCCTCATATGGAGACTTCTAACCAATAGAGTTATAATATCCAGCATGGGTGTTTCTACCATTTACAGGATAGCAAATAGGGGTACTCCGCAAGGAGGAGTTTTATATCTACTTCTCTGGACGCGGACGATGTTGCTGTGGCTGTATCTGGGAAATATCTGGATACTATGTCTCACCGCCTGCAAACTGCTCTGGGACTAATTAGTACATGGAGTACAATTAGTGGCATTAGCGTAAATCCAGGAAAAACGGAACTTGTCTTTTTTTCTAGAAGATATAAGATTCTATCTTTCCCACTTCCACGTCTAAACGGTGTTGAATTAAAGGTGTCGGATAGTTCGAAGTACCTTGGGATTATACTGAACTCCAAACTATCCTGGCTACAGAATACACGGGCCGGAGCCTCAAAGGCCGGTATTAAAATATATATGCGTAGGAAGGCTATAGGTAAATCCTGGGGAATATATAGGAATACGAAATGGCTTTTCGACAAGGTGTTTAAGCCCATACTTATGTACGGAGCGATATTATGGTGGAAGGCTATGGAGAAATCCACCTATATTGGAATCTTTGATAGGGTTCTGCGGCTTAGGACTATAGGTACATGGAATGATAGTGGATTCGGCCATGCGACCATTCTGGTATTCCTTAATAGCATTTCTAGCAATATCGATTATTGCAACCCCACACCCTTTCTTGGCAGAGACTTCTCAGTATCAATATCAACTACTTCAGAATTAAGAGCTGGTTCAGTTGAGGTTTATATTGATGGATCCAAATCTGTTGAAGGGGTTGGGTGTGTCTATATTACCATTTAAAGGAAAAACATTTCCTTTAAATTGCCAGATCACTGCAGCATTCTTCAAGCAGAGATCTCGGCCATAAAGAAGGCGGTGAACTGGTTAATGTACTATAGGGTATTCGGAGCGGATATCCAAATCTGTACGGACAGTTAAGCCGCAATCAAATCGCCCTCGGTTCTCTTTTCAACATCCAGATTGGTACATGAATGCCGAACATCTCTGAATAAGATGGCGAGACATTCAAAGCTGGACCTTAGTTAGGAGTCATTGAAGAACCCCGGGTAATTTTATTGCGGATGCAATAGCCAGAGAAGGATTCCTTCTTCGAGGTGAAGATAAGGACCAACTGGTTGGAGTACCGCTTTCTGCCTGCAAATCAATAATTCTGCGGAACTTATCGAGGATTGCATAAGATAGATGGACAACTAAATCCACATGTTCAACCTCGAGGTTCATCATGGGACTTTCGGGGCATCGGCTAAGAGTTCTGGTAGCCGTGGTCAAAGGGCACTGGATTGCTGGTGTGTATGCTAGGAGATTACGGCTCCCTTTTAACGACTTTTGTAGAAGTTGTCGGGATGAGGAAGAGGAGGAAACGGTGGAGCATCTTTTATGCCACTGTCCCACTCTTGTCGAGATCAGGACTACTCATTTTGGAAGTTATCAGATCTCTCTGATATTGATCAGATGGATCAATTCTTTCATACATGCTTCGGGTTGGTTCGTTTCGAACGCTGTTATGGACATGTGAGTTAGCAACACATGATCCCTAAGGGACCAAATTGGACCCAAGTGAGCTGTCTCCTATTGACTAGACAGCTGCCCTAAAAACTTAACATAACCTGAATGTATCTTTCTCAACGTTTGCAGCACTCGGCAAACAGCAAATCTGATCCCAAGCATCTTATTTGGTTTAAAAAGGCGACAAGCACACCATCAATAAAAATGTTCAACTCAACAGCAAAACGGTCAAATGGGTTAAAACAATTGCCCTTATTTTTTTTCCCTTTAAGAGACATTAAAGGGAAGACCAAACAAAATTCGGATATCACCTAAATAAATAAAATCGTCTTAGGAACCACTTTCAATTTCAGAGAATTCGAAACAAAAACATCAACGTCTCCACCTCTTGCATCCTGTCGAACATTCCGACAAAAAGTATAGCCAGGAACACTAACTGCACGTTTTGAAATGTGAGGCTTTAGCCAAGTCTCTGAAATTGCAAATACACCCAGCAATGATCCATTCAAAAGAAATTTAAATTCATCAAATTTAGAAGAATTAGCAGAGTTACTAATGTTTTGGCAATTCAAATAAGCATAATTTTTAAAGGTTAATAAAACACTCTCAAGATTAGAGCTACTATTAATCAGCGGATCAATATTATAGTTAAAAGACATCAAAGTAAAGAAAAGAACATAATGATGAGGAACCGAAAGACTATAAACAATAATAATATATTATAACCTATCGTATTATCATATCAACAATCTAATATTAATGAGATTAGGAATTTGAAATAAAAATAAATTTTAAGATAATATAAAAAAATCATAATTTAAATAAATTTTAATTTCAGACTAAGATTCATGAACAAAAACCTTATCCAACAGCTCAGCACACTCTTTAGCTGAATAGGTCACCTGCAAGCCATCAAAAAATGTTAGTTTTGCTTTAAGCTTATCAGATCACTTTAAGTTTCGTTATTAGTTTAAGGCAGAGTAAATTACAATACAATGAATTAAGCATAAGAAAAATTATCGTTAAGATAGACACAATGATCGATATCACCATCAATCACATTACAAACTTTAAGCGATCGAGTTTTATAACATTTTTTCATGACATTGTCCTTCAGAAAAACAATATTTAGCTTAATCTGTATAGCTTTGCGGTTGTACATATTAATATTACAGTGGGAACAAATTTTCATAGCAACCGCTATTAAATCATCCAGTCCTGTTGCAAACCATTAACAACAGTGTTAGCTCGGTTCATTCTTTTGTGCAGTAAATTATTTTCATCATGAAGAGAATCAATTTATGATGATGTAGAAGAATCGACATGCTTAATAAGCTTAATACAGTTGACAACTTCAGATTGCAGTTCTTTACCTAAAGAAGACATCTCGGCTCTGAACATCGACATAGCATCAGTGAACGGGTTAGCATTTTTGTTTCCTATTTTTATTTTCATGTTATGTTGCAAAAAATGAGCTATCGCTGATGATACAATAATCATTACATATTTCCATATTTTGACTTGTAAAATTACAACAAAATTATGTAATATTCATATTACGACAAATTTCATTTAAAGCTTTTGAATTTTAAAATGTATGGATCGGAATGTTGTAGCACTATGTCCATAACTTAGAGACGTTAAATTTCAACAAATGATTCCATAACGCATATAGAGGTCAAAGATCTAATCTTCAGACGGACGGAAGAATCTAAATGTTACCCTCTATTGTGTCTTCCATACGTCTACAAAACTTCATATTTTCATTCATTATTCCTAAATTATAAACAAAAGTGTTCTGGTAAATAAGATATCTTCATACAATTTAAAATTTTTTTTATTAAAAGCATTCCTAAATCCATTCTTGAACTTTCTTGCAGCTAAATATATATATGCAACAAATCAAGATAATTTGCACTATAAGCCTATATAATTAGGTTTTTTGCTGGTTTTTTGTAATGTAGTTAAAATATAATGAAGGTTTAAAATATTGAAATTATCAAAAATTTAAAATAGAATACACACTAGACTAGTCATGAACATACCATTCAAATTAAAGAATAACAAATTAATGTCTAACCGTTTTGGAATAATTTCGGTACGTATTAAACATTTTCCTAAAAAAACTTATTTTTTCATTCTGACTAAATTTAGCTGACTTTAAAACCAAATATCTTTTCAACTAAAAGAGATACAATAAAAATAATAAACACAGTCGATATAGTGTACGGTTGTTACTTGTTCTCTCTTCGCTTTCTACATCGTTTTTTTGTTTTTTTTTTTTGTTTTTATTAGTTCTCTTTATTCGCTTCATTTTTATATCATAATCTTTACATAAATCCGCAAACATCGTAATCAATAATCATGTCTTCCTCTTCAGGAGGGAACTATTATGACATTCTTGATTCATCACCAAAAAGAAAAAAAAAACAATAATTTTCATTTCAACATTAGCAATAATACAGACTTCCCAAAAATCAATAGTTCAAAACAATTAAATTTTAACATTAACCAGTGCCCAAAAGATGTAATTCTGAAAAGCCTTATTACTGACAAGCCGATTCAACAATTTAACATATTTTTGGTATCACAAGCGCTAGAAGGCATTCAAGTGATCCTACACAAAAAGTAACTTTTACTAGGGATGGAAAATGTTAACTGGTGTGTGCCCTATTGAGTGTATTAAATACTATTAAAGGCGTTATATTTGCACCTACATTAAAAGATTTAAATGCAGAAGAAATTAAAGATGGCTTAAAAAACCAAGGTGTTGTTGACTGCAACAAAATAATTAAATTTATTGACAACAAAACTATTAACACACCACTCCATATTCTCCATTTTAATCGTTACCAACTCCCAAATGAAATAAAAATTGGCTTTTTAAATTGCAAAATTGATCCCTACATTCCAAACCCAATCTAGTGTAAAAACTGCCTTAAAATCGGTCACACTAGGAAATATTGCAAAAGCAACAAAAACTGCGATATATGTGCCTCTATAATACACGACCCTATACCATGCACCAGGATACAATGTATAAATTGTAATCATCCACACAAATCTACGAACAAAAATTGTCCAGTATACCAGCAACGTAAAGAAATTTTAAAAATAAAAACTTTAAATAACTTTAACTCTCATTTGAAATTATAACTGAAGATCTCCAAACTGCAATTGCTGAAAGAAAAAACAAGCTTAACAAAACAAACAATAACAACACTAATAACATCAACCTCAGTCAACAAACAACCACTACAATTACAATCACCAAAAATCAAACTGATTTACGTAAAACAAACCAACGACAAAAAAAAAAAAAAAAAAAAAAAACAAACATTGAATCACTCAAAAAAATTTCTTCAATAAATAATACCTCTCACTTAAACTCAATTCAAACTTCTAACCAAACACCTACTACAAATAAAAAACCCAGCAATAATACTAACTCGGCATCCAAAACACAAAAAAAAAAAAAGATAACACACTATCCAGAGATATATCTCTGACTAAATCTAATTGAATAACCGAAAACAAAACATTCACATCAGAAACACAACAAAAACTAACTAAAATAACACACAGAAGAAATGAAATCGACACACCAGATCAAAATATGGAATTCTAACAAAATACCTACAACTATATCCTTTTCACAAACTGTAACCATGGACTTAAAAATTTTGCAATGGAACTTAAACGGCTTTTGTAATAATCTCCACGAGCTTCAAATACTGATCAGAGAACACTTTCCAGACGTCATGGCATTACAGGAAACTCGGATAGCACACAACGCAATCAAAATTAACGTATACAACACCATATAGCATCGCACAACATAACAATCCAAGTAACACTGTTTTGCTTGTTAAAAACAACATTAAAATCATTTCTAAAAATTTTTATTGGATTTAAACTAAAAATAAAAATATAATAATAATAATATAATATTTACCTCAACCCATCCCACACAATACCTAGAACCGAACTATAAATTTTATTGTCAAACAACAATGCCAACACCATAATTGTGGGTGATTTCAATAGTCATTCAACATTATGGGGTTCCAGTTCTACCAACAACAGAGGTTATACATTAGAAAATATTCTATACAATTCTAACATGTTTCTGCTAAATGATGGCTCGCCTACACACTTTTCAACCAGATCCACCTTTACCCACATTGACTTAACTTTTGCTACAGCCGATATATTCCCCCGTTGTTCTTGGTGCACCGACAACCAACTTCACGGTAGCGACCATTTTCCAATCCATATTAAGTTTACTAATTCTATGCCTACAGATAAAACCTATTTTCAAAGTTGTTTTATTATTGATAAAGCTAACTGGGTAAATTTTAAAAATGTTCTTTCTAATAAACTTCAAAGGAATTTAACCACTAACGTAAACAGGGAAGTAGCGCTTTTCCAAAAAGTTTTCTATTTGCAGCCAATTCCTCAATACCCCATTATAAATACTATAGCAAAAAACAGTACACATGCTGGTGGAACAGTGAACTTAAAACTCTAAGTGAAAACAAACAAAAACCTTTTGATAATTTTTAAAAAGAATCCAACCTCCATTAACCTAATCGCTTACAAGAAATCAAAATCTATTTTCAAACTGAAATGCAAAATTGCCAAAAGAGAATATTTTTTTCAAATTTACAAGTCAAATAAACCCTCAAACACCTACTTCAAAAATCTGGAACAATGTTCGCAAACTAAATTGCGTAAATACACACCAACTTTCAACCCGAAAGATATAGCCAACCTCTTTGCGAAAGTATTGTCCCAAAAATCAAGTGATAACAATTTTAATCAATCATTCATATCCTGTAAACAATCAACCCAAACTTCTATAGATTACATATCATCCAAACGCTGCTAAAATTCTGGAAGAAGATATTACCGATTTTGAATTGAAATTAACACTAAATAGTCTAAAAGGTAAAACCCCAGGTTTCGATAAAATCTCATATCCAGTATTACCCACTAACATACTTTCGCACCTCGTTCACCTTTACAACCTGATTCTGTACTCTGGCATCATCCCACAGCAATGGAAAATCTCAACCGTTATCCCTATACCTAAACCCTATAAAGATTCCACAACAGTTGATGGTTTCCGCCCAATTTCATTAATCCCCTGCACATCAAAAGTTCTGGAAAACTCATTGCAACAAGGCTTACCTGGTTCCTATTAAAAAAAACAAGCTTATCTCAGTGCATCAAGTAGCTTTTGAGCCAAATAAAGGTACTATAGACGCTTTAGCGTATATAGACCACAATAGTGCTTGTGCAATCTCCCACCGAAATCATCTAACTATATTATCTATAGATTTTGAAAAAGCGTTTGACCGCGTAGGCATTCATACAATTATTTCCCAACTAAAAGAATGGAAAGTTGGTCCAAAAATTCTTAAATTTGTGTTTTCGTTTTTATCAAATAGGAAAATAAAAGAGTTAATAATACATATTCATCCATACAACTTCTACAAAACGGAATTCCCCAAGGTTCTCCACTTTCGGTGGTTCTATTCCAAATTGCCACAAACAAGCTCAATAAAATAATATCAGACAATAAGTTTTTTAAAACATGTAATGTATACGGATGATCTATACATACTATGTAAGCATAAGGAAAATGTTGACACTCAAGGAGAAATTGACCTACTCTTCACCTCTATAAATGATTGGTGTAGCACTACAGGTTCAAAAATCTTTATTACTAAAACAAGATGTCTTCATGTCAACTCCAACATTGTCATACAAGGTACACAAATAGTTACAGCCAATAGTTTAAAAATTCTTGGTGTAATATTTAATAAAAACTTCTCGTGGTCTTCACACATAGATAGCATAAAAAATATTTACACTCACATCTTAATCTAATTAAATGCCTCAATGCTAAAAAGTGTAACCCTCATCCAAATACTTCCATCAATATTGTACGCAGTACTATTTTACTAAATTAGATTATGATCTAATAATCTACGGGAAAACATCAGCCTCGCAGTTGAAAGAAATATCTCCAATATACAATTCATTTATAAGAATAGCCTTTGGACCACTTAAATCTACACCTATAAAAAATCTGATGGATAACTTAACTTAACCGCAATCAGTGTGGAGTCTTTACTTGTTTACTCCCATCGGACGTGTCCCCAGGTGGCGGATAGGGGGGTTCGGATGTAAGGTTTCTGATCCGATTGTAGTCAATAAATTGGAGATCACTTTCCATTGGTTACAGATCCCCATGTACTGACTATAGTCGGGTTCTACGCATTACATCTAAGCCTAGAAACTCATAGAAGTTCTCGCGGACCAAATAAATCAAGTGCACTTTTAAGATCAAGGTGAGAGGTAGCAGTGCCGAGGATCTGTATGGTTAGTTAGTGCTTAAATAAACTAATCGCTAACAGCTCCCCTCCAACGCCCATGGCACGGGTTGGTTGTAACTCCTTTAAAAGCCTAGTCCGCGACCGCCGTCACTGCGCGAGATGGTCCACTTAGTACGTGCATTTTCGTGGAACCAAAAATTAGTGAAAAAAAATATTAAAATAAAGGATGTGGGGAAGAATAAGGTAGTTTCAGTAAGAGTTTCGGACACAGACTCTGACCTTTTAAGAATTCACGAGGACATAATTGCTCAGGAGGGACAGTTATTGAGTGAACTAGCCGAAACAGACGACCTCTTGGGCTCACCTGGAGACTCTCTCGGGGGGACGGGCACTACGGAGAAATTGGAGGATCCCTCTCTTGGTTCTGATGAGCAACATGCAATCACTATGATTTCAGTTCACGCTCACGAACAGAACCCTCTAGCATCCGAGGTGTCATCCGCACGGGATGGTGGACAGGTGGGTTCAAATAGTTCGGCAAGACGCGGTAAAACCAAGTGTAACTGCCGTCGTCGACAGCCGAACACAAGAAGAAAAAGCTAAGAATGGCGTCAGAGCCTCCTTGATCTTTCTTAATAAGATGGCCAAGAGGGATCTGTCGTAAGTCAGTGGCAGGGATAAATACCTTATCAAGAGGCATAGGAAGAGTGTAATTAGATTTGAAAAAATCTATGGCTCGACCTCCGCTATCTCGGGAATATCTTATCCCGAGGGACTAAATGCGATATTTGACACCATTCCGGAAAGTGCTCGGGAGAGTATAGGAAAGGTGTCAGGGGTCGCACTGAAGTCCAAGAATAATGACAATGATAGCAGCCGATCAAATAAACCTATCACATCTTCGGAACGATCGGTTGAAACTGGGAAGCTGGCTATCATTGCCAAACAGGGCGCTGATCGTAAACCATCCGGCAACTCTAGTGAATCAATCACTAAAGGAGCCAGGCCTGGAGACGACCAACCCTCTACAAGCAAGAAAGGTGCGGCAAACAACGCTCCCAGCTCTCTTAAAGATCTTCAAAAGAAGATGATAAAGAATGCTGGAAGTGGGGCTGGTCATAAGCAATCCTGCTCTCTTAAGGATCACCGTAAGGAGGTCGTTAAGAAAGCTAGGTCTAGCGATGACCAACCAGTCTCTACCGCTAAGAAGGCGAGTCACACATCGACTGGATCTCTTAAGGGCCCACAAAAGGAAGTCATTAAGAGAGCTAGATCCGGTGACGACAAGCCTTCTACCTCGAAAAAGTCGAAGGAGTCGATAAAGCCGGCATATCTTCAGGCGGCTGTCATAGACCGTGCTGACCCAGATGGGAGGATTAGCACGGATCTTTGGAGGTCGATTGAAGACAGGTTCATCGACGAGATCGCCTTAATGAAGGTAAGACCGGATGAAGTGTCCTTCAAAGGCGCGGACTGGTCAAAGGGTGTCAAAACTGTCAATTGTGGTAATGAGAAATTGCTTGACTTTCTCAATGCCACGATTGCCAAGTGTGGCAGCCTTTCTCTAGAGGCGAAACTGGATGTGATACTCGCATCTGAGTTGCCCGTGAGACCAGTAGTGACAGTGTGGATTCCACCACCCATAAAACCGGTGGAAACTATACTGACAGTGTTGGTCAACCAGAACGAGGGTCTAGATACAAGTCAGTGGAAGTTGTTAGCTACTCTTACTTGTAAAGAGAACCTCGGAAGGACTTCAAGTTTGCTATAGACCGGGAGTCTCTCAGGAAATTGGAGTCTATGGGGGGAATTGCTAATTTCGGTCTGGGCGCTATCAGGTTCCGGTATCCGAAATCTGACAGTACCAACAAGGTTGAAAGTGGTGCAAATTAACTTGCATCACTGTAAAGCAGCCTCAATCGAATTAGCAATGAACCTTATTGACTCCAAAGTGGATGTGGCCTTAATCCAAGAGCCCTGGATCAACAACACCAGGGAATGTGGATTAAGTGTCAAAGGGTATACACTTTTTGTACCATCCACTGAGGATAAGGTAAGAACGTGTATACTAGCTAGGAATGAGTTAAATTTTATAAATTTTCATTCTTTCAGCAATGGAGACCTAACGGTCGTGAAAAGAGAGGATAGAGACGGGAGGAAACTCGTACTCGCCTCCGTTTATATGCCCTACGATGCGGCCAACCCATCGGGTGATATGGTGTGCAAACTAACGGAGTACGCAAAGAGAAGAGGCGTATATTTGGTACTCTGTTGCGATGCTAACGCACATCACCGCCAGTGCGGCAGCGCTGATATCAATGAGAGAGGTGAGTTAGTTTTCAATTTTATAACTACTAACAATCTTTTTATCTGTAACTTGGGCAACATTCAGAACTAAGGATAGAGAGGCAGTTATAGATATAACACTGACAAACTTTAGGAGCTATTACGTTACGAACTGGAGGGTAGATAGGGAATGTTCCTTTTCGGATCATAACAGGATATCCTTTAGTTTAAATTTCGCGAGGCCAAAGGCAGAACCATATAGGAACTCCAGGAGAACCGACTGGAACTCCTTTATGGCCATTATGGATAGGGAACTAAACGCCGCTCCAGGATGGCAATTGTCATCAGAGGGAGTTGAGAGTTTAGTGGAGGACTTCACGGGGAAAGTTAGGAACAGTTATGAACTAACTGGTCCGGTAATATTTCCGGGAAAGAGGGAACAGCCTAAATGGTGGACCAAGGAACTTAGGAACCAAAGCTCAACCGTCAGGAAGCTGTTCAATAGGGCGAAACTGACACGCAAGTGTGAGGTTTGGAACAGCTACAGGGAAAGTTTTAATACGTATAAAGCAGACTGTGAGTCCATCGACTCTGTTAATGAGTTATCCAGATTCAGGCGAATTTTATCCAAGGATCCTAGTGCTCCTGGATATATTCAGCGTGCAGATAACTCATCGGCGCAGTCTTGCTCTGAGTCTCTGAGTTTACTTATGGAAACTCATTTTCCAGGCTGTAGGAACTTAGAGGCAGATGCACAGGTAGGAAGAATCTTGGGATTCTCAGAATGTGTATCTGATAAGGAACTTAGTGAAGTAGTTGGTGACATAGTCTCGATGGATAAGGTAGCATGGGCGGTGAACACCTTTGAACCTTACAAGTCACCTGGTTCAGACGGTGTTTTTCCAGCCATGCTGCAGAACATCAGTGACTCGGCACTAACATTTCTCATTGAGTTTTTTAGTGGGTGTCTCATCTGGAGATATATTCCAAGGAGGTGGAGAGAGTTTAAGGTAATTTTCATACCTAAGGCAGGCAAGGCTAGCCACTCGAAACCTAAAGATTTTAGACCGATCAGCCTATCGTCTTTTCTTTTGAAGACATTAGAGAGATTGATCGAACTTTATCTGAGGACGACAATTGACAACCATATCATCAGTGGGGCTCATCTCGCTTATCTAAAGGGTAAATCTGTTGAGAGTGCACTACATGATGTGATGAGTTACATTGAACGCGGCCTACAGTATAGGGAGTATACCTTGGCAGCGTTCCTTAATAGGAGCTTTTAATAACATTAAGATTGAGGCTATTAGAGAATCACTAGAATCACTATGCGTTCAAAACTTCCTAATCGAATGGATTATTTTGATGCTCAATAGCCGAATAATTAAGTCGAACTTGGGAGATGCATGCATAAGGAAGATAGTGACTAGAGGGACTCCGCAAGGAGGAGTTCTCTCGCCCTTACTATGGCTCTCAGCCGTCAATGTCATTCTAAGACAATTTAACGCAAGAGGGCGGAAAATCGTTGCTAATGCTGATGACGTTGTTATACTGATCACAGGTAAATTCCTTTCCACGATCAGCGAAGTCATGCAGTATGAACTCAACGAACTGTGCTCATGGCCCAATAGTAAGGGTTTAGGGGTCAAACCCGAGGAAAACAGAGCTAATTCTTTTCACCAGAAGGTACCGGTAGGGGGAACTGAACTAAAACTGGCAAAGGAAGCAAAATACCTTGGTGTGTTTCTTGATAGTAAATTATCTTGGAAGAGAAACACTCAGGAGAGGCTTAAAAGAGGTTTCAAAGCCAACTATACATGCAGGAACTTCATAGGTAAGAATTGGGGCCTCAAACCGATGGTAGTAAATTGGATTTACACCTCGGTGGTGAGATCCAATTCTGACGTATGGATGTCTGGTCTGGTGGGAGGCAATGAGAATAGGAATTCATAGGAATCTTTTGTCTAAAGCCCAGAGATGTGCTTCGATTGGCATCACAGGTGCCGTAAGAAGCACACCTCAGGCGGCACTTGACGTCATTCTGCACCCATTGAGGAGTTCGTGATGGGAATGGCTGCAAGGAGCCTGCTTAGACTTAGTGAACTAGGACTTATAGGATCAATCAGAATAGGACATTCCAAACTTCTAAACGAGGTCAATCTCGGTGGACATGTCCTAGTTCCCTCTGGATCCACGGACTATATGTGCACGAAGGTCGATTTCGGGGAAAATCCTATACTGATTATCCCGAGTAGGGACCAATGGTCAGGTAGGGAGAAACTATTCAGTGGAGTATCGGTATTCACTGATGGATTCAAAATGGATGCAGGATACAGAGAATACAGAGGTAACTCTGTATTTAGATAGCCAAGCAGCGCTGAAGGCCTTGAAAGGGCATTTTGTTAAGTCTAGGCTAGTTAGCGACTGTAAGAAGGCTCTTAGGAGATTGATGGGAAATTATTATATCAGACTCTGCTGATGAATTAGCTAGGAACGGCTCAGCTTTGGATAGGGCTGTAAGTGAAAGTGGCGTGAGACCACCTCTAGGCTTTTACTTCAGGTTAATTAGAGAGTGGATTCGGGATAGAACCAATCATGCATGGAATCGTAGAACGGACTGCAGATTATCAAGGGTCCTATGGCCTAATCTTGATATAGCAGATACAAATCTACTTTTAGGCATGAGAAGGGAAAACCTCAAGACTATGATAGGTATTCTGACAGGTCATTGTCCTATAGGGGGAATGACAGGGAATTGGGATAGTGGTTCTTCCGATCTTTGCAGGATGTGCGAAGATAATAAGGAGCTAGAGAAGGTAGAACATATTATATGTCACTGTCCATGTCTACAACTAAGTAGACAGAAATGGTTAGGCAGTCGATTCGTTGACGAATTGGACAGTATATCGAGAATAGAACTCGATAGATTAATAGGATTCGTCATGGGAATAGGCTGGCTAAAAGGGGGTAGGCTTAGAGCGAACGATTTAGTACGGTAGCACTTTTTCTTTCCAGATTTTTTCTATTCCTTTCTATACTTTTCTTGGTCTCAGTTTTTCTCTATCATTTTCCTTCCTGGTCTTTTCTATATTTCTTCTACAATTTCTTTCTATATTCTCTACGAAGGGACTCACAATGAACCTCTAGGTCTCCGAGTGGATACACAAGCACTCTTCTGAGTACTGTGCAACCCTTCTTTACCTACCTACCTACCTAACTTAACCGCAAAGTTTATCACAAAAATTTTATTTCCTACAGAGCAGCAACTTTTAGGGCGCATTCGGAACATGTCAAGTCAATCTCAACTTCGATTTCCATCAACCGTTCGTCTGGCTCTAAATATGGCAATCATATCACTTATCCCACAAAAATCATACACTTCAACTGAACCACACTGGAAACTAAAAAATTCTCATTTTGCTACCAAAAGGATCTACACCCAACAACAATTATATATCGCTATTCAAAGACAATTCTACTTTTTACATAACAAAAAATTGGAGAATACTTTACATTGATGGGTCTAAAACTTCAGACGCAACAACATTTGCGATAATCAACCACAATCTCGTAACAGACTATTTAGGAATAATTGACTCAATTCTACACATAATAATTGACGGCAATTCTACACGCCCTCAAAAAGTACACAAATATACGTGTCAAATTTATTAATTGCTCTGACTAAAAATCTGCTATCACTGCCATTCAAAATACCAAAAATAAAAATGTTATTATTTCCAAAATAAGAGATATTCTTATAAAATTTAACAGTAAATTTAAAGTCATGTGGGTTCCCAGTTATATCGGCATTGAAGGCAACTCTTTGGCTGATGAAGCTGCAAATTTTAGCCGATTTTAACTTATTCGTCTACAAATAAATCTGACATTATATGCACTATATTTTCTGCCACTAGAGCTAAAGAAGTAGCAATTTGGTCTGACTATCACCACCTTTACAAAACTTTTAATCCACATGGATCAGCAGCAGTATACCCAAATGAAATATCGAAACTTGATTTACGGAAATATACGCGAATTAAATTAGGACATACCCTAATTACACAGCAACATCTTTTTGCTAATTCATCACCTAATATTTGTAACCTATGCAATTCAAATGAAATTTTAGGCATTAATCATCTGATTTTTAATTGTAACTTCATTAACAATACACAAATTGTACTGTACGGTAAAATATGCCTACTAGAACTTTTAAAAATATTAATATTGTAAATATAAAAGCTGTCATTACTATTTTAAAGCATTGCAACATATACAATCAAATTTAATATACACTACTTTTAAAATATAGGTCGAAAGCCTCAGTTGTTATTACCTAATACCTATATTATTTATACTCATAATTTATTATGTATATAAATATTTTAATAAATAAATAAAAACAATAAAGGATTTAGAAATTTCATCATGTTTTACACTAAGATCATTATTACAACTTCAATTAATCAAAAATAGATTTTTACGCTTTATTTATTTTTGATCACTCACACCCCAAAAAAAAAGTGCGCTGTATTAAACCATCGATCATTGTGTTGATGCCATAAATTTCATCGCGAAGTCTTTTCTCCATTTCAGATGGAGAATATATATATATATATATATATATATTTCGTAAATCTCACACAACTCTTGCACTGAATAATTTTTTTTACTCAAAAATAAAAAAATTGCGCAATAAAGGGTTAATCTATTATAAGTCTTATGTGCTTAATTATAAAAAGAATTATATTATGTCATAATTTCCTAACAAAATATAACAACTACTACGCTATCCATTGCTAAAAAACTGTTTTTCCTTCTTTATTTTAATAATTACAACTATTTGTAATATTTTAAATTTGTTGTTTATTTTACGATTGCTTTCTTCTTATAATTCAATTACTAATGAAGGTTGAATCAGTTTATAGAATATATAGTAATAGTAGAATGATTCCATATTAGAGGTCATTTTATTAAATGAAAAGTTCAATGACAAAACTATTTCAAATACAATAACAACCATTATTCTATAATAATGGGTACTAGTTGTTTGACAAAGTGTAGGGAAAAATTGCAATTTTACACATTATTTCCACTGCAGGCTGATTCATTTTGGTCAAAAAATATTACGGCATATATGTAGGAATCAATAAATAAACAAAATCTTTATTTCATATTCAAAAAAGAAACTTAAGGACATTTATCTTTTTAATTAGATTTAAATAGCGACAGAGATGATTTTAAATGGAAATTTCGATTTTTTGTTTAATATAGGTAAAATACGGTTTTAATTGAGTAAGAATTCTTATTTTATGTTTATAAAAAAAGCTACAATTTTTTCAAAATTGTAATTAAGAAAATTTGTTAACCAAACTTAAAATTTTAGGACTTATCCTAATCTACAGTATTTATTTACCCAAAATTTTATTTATTAGAACAATTTTTTTCAATCTAACCTCAAATTTAAATTTTTAATAAAATTTTGAAGTCATAATATTCCCTTTGTAACTAGAAATAACCGTCAGTTCCTATAATTAAAAAAAAATTTTTAAGAAATAACCTCAAATTTAAGTTTTGCAATTTTAGGACTTTTAGTGGCAATTCCTTATTATCACAGAAGTAATCGACAGTTTTTTTTTTCTTCAAAATTGTATTTATTTGAATTTTTTCTTTCAACCTAACCTCAATTTAAATTTTTGAAATTTTAAGATTTTAAACAAAATTTTTAAGACGTAATAACTTCTACGTGTCTAGAAAAATCCGGCAGTTCCTATAATAAAAAAATTTAGGTATTAAGAAATAACTTCGAATTTTATTTTTAACATTTAGGATTTTTAATAGATTAAATTCTTTATTATCAGAATTATCTGACAGTTTTTATTTTTTCAAAATTTTAATAATTAAACATTTTTTTTTCAATCTAACTTCAAATTAAATATTTGATTTTTTAAGATCTTTAAAAATGTTGAAAGCATAGTATTCCCACCATGATTAGAAATAACCGGAAGTTCCTATTATTATAAAAAATGTTGGATATTAAGAAATAAGCTCAAATATAATTTTTAAAATTTTAAGATTTTTAATAGATTAAATTATTTATTATCATAAGAGTAATGGGCAGTTTTTATTTCTTCAAAATTTTAATTGTTGGCAATTTTTTTTTTTTTTTTAACCTAACCTCAAGTTTAATTTTTGAAGCTTTAAAATTTTTAACAGCATTAAAACGAAACTTCTGCTGTATTATTTTAATACAGAAAAACGACTATTTAAATCTAGAAAATGTTTATTATTTTTGCCAATTCAAAAAACTTAACGAAACTGATTTTAAAGGAAAATTTTGTCACATTCGTTTATTAAAGTTAAACTGATACTGAAATCAGTAAATTTTTTTTTTATTTTTATAATTTAAAAAAACTTAACGAAACTTTTTTTTTCTAAATCAATAGATTTTTAAATTAAAATTTTGCCATTTTGATTATCAAATTAAAAAATTTCTTATATTTTTCTAATAAAAAAAACTTAACGAGCTTTATTTCCTAATCCAAAAGCTTTAAAATTTAACTTTTTTGTATTATTTTTATACAGATAATCTACTATTTAAATCTAGAAAAGTTAGTTTTAATAAATATTTAAATAAAGAAAAATTTATTATTTGTTGATGATTAAAAAAAAAAAAAAAAACTAACGAAACTTTTATTTTAAGTATTTAATATTTGATTTTACTTTTGAACGGAAATTTTGCCGTATTCGCTTAATATAAATGAATTACTATTAAAAACAGATTTTTTATAATTATAATTTCACATTTTAAATGAAAATTTTACCATATTCGTTTAATATAGTTAAATTACTATTCAAAATAATTATTTTTTTTATATTTTAGTAATTGAAAAAAAGAGAAAACTTTATTTTTTAAAACAATAGCTTTGAAATATTTTCCTATATTTTTATTTATTTTAGATAAAGTACTATAAAATCTATAAAAAAATATATATTTTTGGCCGTAATTTTAAAATTTGTGTGTTATATTGCTAAAAATTTTAAAGCAACTTATTTCTAGCAAGATTTTTTTATAAAATCCAAAAAAAAAAAAACCTCTCAGATAAACGAAAACTTTAAGTCTGAATGCATTTACTTATTTATATATATTCAAGTAATAGAAAAAGCCTAGAAAGGCCAATAAATATATATTACAAAAGCAAATAAATAAATATGCAAAGATAGGAAATTTAAAAAATAAACGTATCCCTCAAGCTAAACAATACGAAAGTGATTCGAATTCGTGTTGCTTAAAAAAAATTATTGCCGCAATAATCATATTCGTATTGAGGAATTTTCCCCCATTGGGATAGAAGATGGAAGATCTTGAAATAATATAATAAGGAAAACTTTTACATTTTGAAAAGCACCCATGCACATAAATCTTAACATCATAAAGCACGAAAACTAAAGCGCTCACATAAAATATTTTTTCATTTTTGAACAATTTTTTAACAACTGAAAGAAAAATGTGGCTGAAAAATAAAAGTATTGCATTAATTTCTTCCAGATGATCTCAATTGGATATCATCAATTTATTGTCGAGGTGATAATCACCTTGCTGAAAAAAAGGCTGAAAATTAAATTTTTTTATATTTTTTGTTGTTTATTGCCTAATTTTCTTTAAAACTGATAAAAATAAAATAAATTTTCGTTCAAATAATAAAAAGAAGATATAAAAAAGAAAGAAGATATTAAAATATGCAATATATAATTATCCCATTTAATCACAACCTCATACCATTGACTTTGATTAGTCAATTAGTAATCCTATACATGGTACAATAATTTAATAAGGTATATGCATAAAGGTAACAAATACAACAATGCAATAATTGCAGTAATTTTTTCGCCTAAAAAACACTTGCAAATTGCAAACAATAATTTTTGAAAACAGAATAATAAAAATGAATTGCATTTTATTCTTTTTTGAACAATAAAATATGTTTCATCACCATTGCATATTTCCTTTTTATAAAGGATTTTTTTTTTATTAAAAATACAAATTTCACCATCAAAAATATTTACTTTTGTTTATAAAGAAACCAATATATGCACGCATAAAAAAATTTTGACATTTCAGTCTTACACTAAAAAATTAAGCAAAAATATTCAACTGAGCGTAAAATGTCACCTTGTTGAAAATTATTACACCATGGTCCTACATAAAGTTTGTTGTTGTTGGTGCTTGTGCTGCTGCTGTCGTTTCTTATTATTGTTGTTGTAGTTATTTATTTTTCTTTATTTTCTTCATCAATATACAACACATATGGATAAAGAAACTATGAAAAATAAATTGCAAAAAACAACAACAAAAACGAAAAAATATTACAGCAAAAGATATATAACACACACACTCATTGTATATGCAGATATACAGACAGGCGGACGGACATACATACAAATTAAACGAACGTGTCAAAAAAAATAAATAAATAAATATATAAAATAAACAATTACTCACCTCAAATAGTAGCGGATGAAAAAGTAAATCACTGGCATTTGGCCTCTCAGATGGATTTCTCCTCAAGCACTTAAATATTAAATCCCTTTGTAGGTCATGTTCCAGACTATTAATTGTCTTTAATATTGTCTCTTCATTGATGGTGGTGGATGTTTCACCAGCACTATTTTGGATCTCGAGGGCGGCCATCTCAAGGGCACACATGCCGAAGGCGTAAATATCGACGGCGGCAGTTAGCTGTTCGGCAGCACCATATTCGGGAGCCATAAAATGCCGAGCAGCCTGTTCGACGTCCTTGTGCTGATGGTGGCGGACACTGTAGTGGACCGCATCGGGAACAACGGTACCGATTTTGACGAGACCATTGTGTTGGATGAAAATGCTATCACAGGTTAGGTTGCCGTGGATGATGGGCGGTGTGCAGGAATGCAAATAGCTAAGCGCAGATAAAATCTGCGTGCACCAACGGCGCCAGGCTTCCAAAGGCAGACGTTTGGCGTTGCGTTTGGTACGTTTAAGGAACTGTTTCAGAGAACCAGACGACATAAACTCCGTTATGAAAATAACACGCGGCCGGTCGGGATGTTGAGTATCTGTCCAATAGCGATGGAACTTGACTATATTTTGGTGGTCCAATTGTAGAAGATTGTCAAAGACTTGGCGCATTTTGTCTTCCTGCGACTTAAGCTCTTGTAGACTGGCATATTGCACCTCATTCCAGACCACTTCTACACCTTCCTCGGTGTCCATAGCCAGATGGACACAATCGATACCGGGGACATCGCGTTGATCAACTTCCTCGCGGCGTTTTAACCATCTCCCACAGGGGGACTCTTCCAGAATTTCACTCTCATCTTCCGAATCGTCACCCGACTCGCGCGGTGAAGAATCTGCTGCCATATTGAGGGCATCTGCTGATGAACTAGAACCAGCCACAGCTATAGTAGAGGTTGATGTTGTCGTACCAGCAGTAACACCAGCTATTATCTGTGGTGGTGTGTGTTGCTGCTGCGGTTGATGATGCTGTAAATTTTGCGATGAACTGCCACCACTGCTGCCGGCACCGCTTCCACCACCACCACCACCGCCACTTCCTCCGGCACTACCCCCACTGCCACCGCCAACACCGACATTATTGCCGGCTTGTGCTTGATTACCGGACATTGACAGCTGAGTGGCTGCGTCAAACGCCTCCACTAGCGATGTGTGTGTTTTGCAAACTAAGCCGGTGTCGGCTGCTCCCTCAGCTCACTGTATATGTGTTTTGTTTGCCAATTGTGCTATAGCAGATTCGTTTAAATTTTAAATTAATGTCGTTTAATTTTTTGTTTATTTTACACTTGGGTTTTATTTTTCCACTATGCCTGGCCTTGATTTGAGGCTTTTTTATTTCTATTTTACGTTTTGATTTATTTTTATTTTGTTTTTGAGTGTTGTGTGTGCCTTTTGCCTATGTCTCCAGAACAGCCTATGTCTGATTGCAGTCAGTGCTTTATTGGATTTTCTCGTTTTATTTATTTTTTTTTAGCTTTTCGTTTGCTCGATCGCTTGTTTTTCGCGTTTTTTAATCTCTTCCTTAATGTTATAGTTGTTGCTTTTGCTACTGCTGTCTTTAAGGCGTATGAGTGTTTTTTTCTTTACTTTTTTTGCTTTTGCTTCTTTTTGAAGTTTTTTTTTCGTACTTTTCACTTGTCTTACAGTCGTTGTTTTTCGTATATTTCTATAATGAAATAATTCGCATTAATTTCTTGGTATTCTAACACTGTTTTAGTTTATGTTTCAAAATAACTATTTAATTAATAGATACATTAATTAATAAATCTTCATTACGATTTTTTTTCCAAAAAAAAATTGTAGAAATGAAAATCAATTCATTATTGACTACAGTGTCACCAAGTTTGCAAAAATTATTCATAAAAAACATTGACAAGCAAAATGTCAAATTGAAGAAGGTTGCCAGCAGAATACTTCAAATTCATGTTTTATGAAAAGTGATACCAAGTTTTGGGTGAAATCGCAACAGCTGTCAAAGACGTTTAATGTTTTTTTTTGCTGCCGGCTTTGCTTTCTTTAAATTTTGTTGGTACACATTTTATAAGATTTTGAGATAATTCAATATTTTGTGTAATCAAAAGTGTTAGAAATTGTTTATTTAATATGGATCCCATATTGGGGCGTTCACAATTTCTTAGTGAAACTGTAAATTTGTTTACAGATGAAAAGACAGCAAATGCCAGAGCTCGTGTAAGTGTTGCAAGATTTTGGAAACATTGATTTATGCCATTACATTGTTTTATGCCATGGAATTATTTTTATTAGGTTGTAGAATGGATTAATGATATTAATACTTCGGAGCCCCAAGTAAAATGTGAGTTGTTAGTTAAAATACAAGAAACTATTATGTGTTCTTGTGTGGAGCTTTTAGAGGAGTTTTTAGAACACATTTTATCTTTGGCTCATGATACCAACATGGATGTACGTAAACAGGTGGTGGGATTTATGGAGCAAATATGGTGAGTTGTAATCATTTAAAATGGTGTTCATGTATTTCATTTATTATGAATTCTATTTCAGCAAAGTTAAAGTTGAGTATTTGGGCCAAGTGGTCAATGTTATATCCATGTTGTTAAGAGATCGTTCTCCTCAAGTTATTAAGCGTGTTATACAAGCCTGTGGTAGCATTTATAAGAACGGCTTGCAATGGATTTGTAGTCAACAGGACTTAACTGACAGTTGTGAGCAGGCTTGGAATATTTTGAGTTTAATTAAGGCTCAAATCCTCGATCTTATAGACAATGAAAACGATGGCATACGTACAAATGCCATAAAGTTTCTAGAAGGTGTTGTAGTGTTACAAAGCTATCCCGATGAAGATAGTCAAAAGAAAGATAATGATTTCTCTTTAGAAAATGTACCGGAGAATTTAAAAATTATTAAACGTCTAAAACTGGAAGAGGAAGCTTTAAATATTTTTGATATTCTTTTAAAGTTTCATGCTGCTACTCATATTTCCTCAGTGAATTTAATAGCCTGCACGGGTAGTCTCTGTACTATAGCTAAATTAAGACCCAGTCTTATGGGTCCTGTAATTGAGGCTTTTAAAAGCTTAAATTCTAATTTGCCACCCACTTTGACAGATTCCCAAGTTAGCTCAGTTAGAAAAAGCTTAAAAATGCAACTGATAGCTTTACTTAAGAATAAGGGTTCTTATGAATATCAATCGGTTATAAAACATTTGCTTTTAGATTTAGGAGCTTCTCAGGGGGAAGTACAAAGAGCTATACCCAAAATGGATAAACAAGAGCAAATGAGAAGACAAAAACGTATTTTAGAAAATGCTACCAGCAATTTACATAAGAAAATGCGTTTGGGCAAAGCTAGAGATGTACATGAAGATCAGGATACTGAAAATTCTCAGGTAATGGTAGTAGATGAGGAGGAATTGGAAAAGCAAAAACAAAAATCTACCAAAGTTAATGAGAAATTTTTGGCAGAACATCTTAGGTCCACTCAGACTGTGGTTAATCTGGTGGTGGAATACTTGCCTAAATTACCCGAAAATGTACCGGAAAGTTTCCTAAAAGATTATACACCCATTAAAGATTCGACCATACCTCAACAAGTGTCCAAAATAGCCAATTTACTGGGTCAGCAAATGACCGAACAAAAAATAGGTCCTGGTTCAGCGGCCTTTACTAAAGAGTTGCCAATGAAAATTTTAAGAAAAGAAAAACCTGGTAATAAAGCTTCAGAGGAAGTAATGGATATTGAAGAAGCCTTTAGTGCGGAAACTTCTGCTTCCTTGGATGATGAACAGCAGCGTAAAGAAGAAGCCACTAAAAAGTTACGAGAAAATATGGAACGTTTAAAGGGCGAACAGGAACTAATAGAACGTATGAAACAAAAAGCCAAAGCTTTAAAATTACAAGAAATTACCAAACCTTTCCCTCGGCCGTTAAAAGAAAAATTCCTAATGGATGCTGTAAAACGAATACTGCAAGCGGAACGTCAATGTATAGTTGGTGGGGTATCGGCTAAAAGAAGAAAAATTTTAACTGTTATGGCGGCCACATTTCCCGATAATGTACGCTATTTCATATTTGAATTTATAATGATGGATATTAAGCAGCGCATAGATTTAGCCTTTTCCTGGTTGTATGAAGAATATTGTCTATTACAGGGTTTTACACGCCACTCTTATGTAAAATCTGAAAATCGTCCGGATCATGCTTACAATGAGTTATTAGGACAAATTATTTTGGGTATTATTAACAAATGCGAATTGAGGGATAAAATTTTATTATTAAGAAGAGTATTTCTGGAGGCTCCCTTATTGCCCGATGAAGCCCTAAAACCTTTATTAAAGTTGATTTTAGTGGAAGAATATGCAGCCTATGGTTTGGATTTACTTAAAGATTTAGCTATTTTAAGGCCACCACGTAAGGCGAAATTTCTAAGATATTTACTGAATTTCAGCGTACACGAACGTGTAGACATCAGAGGCAAGGCCTTAGAGCATATAGTAACTTTGTATAATAATCAAAAATCATTAACGACACGCATAGATGAATTTGCTTTAGAGTGGGCTTCATATTTAGAAAAGGAAAATCCTCCTGCCAGCGCGTACGGGGAGGAATATGGCAGGCCCAATGTAGAAACAGCCTGGAGGGAAGAAATTGCTAAAATTTGTCTAATTATGCTGTTAACTTTGGTACCCCATAAGCCAGAGTTGTATTTGGATAAATTAACGCAAATTTATAGCAACACTTCAGCGGATTTAAAACGCACCATCTTAAGATCTATAGATACAGCCATTAAAAAATTAGGTCCTGAAAACACGATGCTATTGCAACTAATTGAGGATGCTCCCAAGGGATGTGAAACATTAATTATACGTATTATTTATATATTAACCGAAAAACAAGCCACAGCCCATCCCGATTTAGTAACGAGAGTTAAAGATCTATATAACAATAAAATCAAAGATGTTCGTGTGCTTATACCCATTCTAAGTGGTTTAACAAAACAAGAAATTATCACTGCTTTACCCAAATTAATCAAACTTAACCAAGTGGTGGTTAAGGAAGTTTTCAATCGTTTACTTTGTATAGGAGCAGAATTCGCCAATCAAAGTATGGCTACAACACCCACAGAGATACTGGTGGCTCTGCATAATATCGATATCAACGAATGCGATTTAAAATGTATTGTCAAAGCCACTTCATTGTGTCTGGCTGAAAAAGAAGTTTTTGCACAAGATGTTTTAGTAGGAGTACTACAACAATTGGTGGAAATCGTACCTATACCCACTCTTCTTATGCGCACCATAATACAAAGTCTAACTTTATATCCTCGTATGGCTAATTTTGTTTTGAATCTATTGCAACGCTTAATTTTAAAACAAGTATGGCGTCAAAAGGTTATTTGGGAAGGATTTCTAAAATGCCTACAACGTTTGAAACCCTCTTCTCTGCCTGTCATGTTGCATTTACCACCACAACAGCTAATGCAAGCTTTAGAACAGTGTCCTGATCTAAGGCAACCTTTAATAGAATACGCGCAAAGTATAGAGGAAGAGCCTATGTCAGGTATAACACCACAAATTATGGATATTATAACGGGCAAGGCAGTAGATGTATTTATAACTGTAAGTAATTTAAGTTAATTAACAAAAGCAAAAAAATATATAATTTTTTCTTATTTTTAGGATGATACTGGTGGTTTTATATCTGTCGAAAATATTAAAAAGGAAATTGAAGAACCTATGGAAATTTCCACAATTTCTACAGTTACCACTGTACCCGTTCCCATAAGAGTGCGTTCGCCAGTTCCGGGAACTCAGGGCGGTGCTGGGGCACATGATGTTAATCAACCTTTGCCTCCAGGAGAGGAATAGATTTTTTTTACAAAAATTTGTGTTTTTTTATTTTTATTTAAAGGATGATTTGAAATTTTTACAATTGTGTAAAAACATAGGAGTTAAATTTTACTCTCTAAGACACAAACAATAATTTCGATTCAATATTAGAACATGTTTTGCTGCAAATTAAAAGCATATATTTGTTGCTTTTCTTGACTTAGCAACAAACTTTGTATTTTGCGTTTTTTTTTAACATAATGTAGAATTTCAAAGTAAAAAATCTGCGTTGTTCTCAGAAAAACAATAACATTATAAAGAATGGTTTTTTTTTTAACACAAATGAGTCTTGTAAGCATTGTTTCAAAATTGTACATGATTAAAAAAGAAAAAGAAATTATAATTTTGTGTTTATTTATTCAAACTTAAATTACAACATTTCCCCGCTTAATTATTAAAAAATAAAAATATACAAATTTAAAAAAGGAAGAAATTATAATTTTTTGTAGTTATTTATTCAAACTTATATTACAAAAGGTCTCCAATGAATTATTAAAAAGATAATGATATACAAATTTAAACCCAAGACAAATTAAAGGTTCCGATATCTGGCAGGAACCGAGTATTGCATAAAATTAAAATGGCTATCGACAATATTCACTATTTCATATTAGAATTTATAGATATTAAGCAGAGCAAGATTTAGCATTTTCATGCCTGTATGAGAAATGTCGTATATCACACGCCACTATTTTTTGTTAAATCGTCCAGATCATGCTTACAACGCCAAACTGGGAGAAATTATTTTGGAAATTTTCCAAAAATGTAAATTAAGGATATTAAGCATATGGTTTGGATTTACATACTTAAATATTTGGCTATTTTAAGGACACCACATAATGTGAAAATATTAAAAAATTAAATTACGTAAATTTTTTTGTAAATTGTTAATACAAAAAAATCGCTAAAAGAAATCAAAAGTTTGTTAAAAAAAAAGCCAAGTTATCAATATAATACATTTAATTACAAAAAAAAAAATTGCTAAATTAGAAAGAGTTGCGAAAAAAAGTCAGAAAATTACGAAAATATCGTTTTAAAACTTGTTAATTTAATTCTGTAATTGAGCGATATTTTTATATATTACCGATATTTTTAATTTTTTATTATTATTTCATTTAAGCAATTTTTTTGTAGTTTAGCGTTTTTTTGTTTTTTGCTTTGTATTTTCTTTGAAAACCGAGTTTTGCTTACTAATTAATATATAGCAGCAACAAAAAACTACAAAGTAGTTTTTCAGGTTAGCAGTTCATAATTTAATAATAAATTTCGTGAAAATGTCATTGCTAGCCAAAAGTTTGATTTTGCAGGATTCGTCTTCAGATTGTTCCATGCAATCACAATTTTTTAGAGCTTTTTGTTATAAATTTTATTTATAAATTGTAAATTTTGTTCTATTAAACTGTTTTGCATTGACGGCACAACGTATTACTGCTCTATATTTTTTAAAATATATAGTACCGGGTGATTCAAGTAGGGATACTTTTTCCAATAGCCTTTTTTTATAGATCACGTGTGAGTCGTGTCGTGCTGTCATGTTATTTTTGTTTAGTATTGTTTGGCATTTCATAATGGAAAGACTTATGCCTGAACAATGTTTACAAATCGTTCAACTTTATTACGAAAATTCACGTTCTGTGAGGAATGTGTTTCGTGCACTTCGCTCAACTTATGGTCAACATAATCGGCCTACTGAGCGTACTATTCGCAACACCATCACCCATTTTGAGACCCAGCATTCATTATTGGATAATATTCGACCGAATAGACCACGTCCAGCACGCTGTGAAGACAATATAGCGGCCGTAGCTGAGAGTCTACACGAAGACCGTGGAGAGTCGATTCAGTGCTGTTCGCAGCAACTCGGACTGACGTATGGAACGACTTGGCGCATTTTACGAGATCTTAAATTAAAAGCGTACAAAATACAGCTTGTGCAACAACTGAAGACGCTCGACCTTCCCAAGCGACATCGCTTCGCTCTATGGGCTCTTGAAAAGTTCTAAGAAGATCCAACGTTTTCGAGGCAAATTTTGTTCAGCGATGAGGCCCATTTTTGGCTCAATGGGTATGTAAACAAACAAAATTGCCGCATTTGGGGCGAAGAGCAACCTGAAGAGATTCAAGAACTGCCATTTCATCCAGAAAAAACAACGGTTTGGTGTGGTTTGTGGGCTGGTGGAATCATCGGTCCATATTTCTTTAAAAATGATGCCGTTACGAACGTAACCGCCTATGGCGACCGTTATCATGCCATGATAACCGACTATTTGATGCCTGAAATTGAAGCTCGTGATCTCGGCGACATTTGGTTTCAGCAAGACGACGCCACTTCCCACACATCGCATAAATCAATGGATTTATTGAGAGAACACTTCGGTGAGCACATAATTTCACGTTCGTTTTGGGCCGCTCGATTGGCCACCAAGATCGTGTGATATCACACCGTTAGAATTTTTCCTGCGGGGATATGTAAAGTCTAAAGTTTATGCGGACAAACCCGCTTCGATTTAGACCTTGGAGGAAAACATCACGCGTGTCATTCGCCAGTTACCATTCGAAATGCGGATGGACCATCTGCGACGTAGCAACGGCCAACATTTGTTAGACATAATCTTAAAAAAATAAATGCCAAAGAATGTTCTTTCAAATGATAATAAACATTCCCCATTAAATTTGAATTTTCTGTGTGTTTTTTTTTTCTTTAAAAAAGTAGGGAACCTCGAAATGGATCACGCGGTAGTAATAATGAAGATCCATTTAAATTTTTGGATCTTGTGTTATGTCACCTTTTCTCCCTTCTTTAAAAGATCAAAAATATAGATTTTTTTTAGCAATTATATAGCATTTCGCCTATGAATTGCATTCTTTTGTTTTAAAACAATTAAAATAATAAATTTCTTTTTTCAATAATTTCCTTTCAACACAGTATAGTACATGGTACAGTATTTCGCGCAATTCAAGGGTTGTGATTATTATTATTAATCGCGTTACATCAAGTTCGCGTAAAACAAAATCGCGTATTTCAAAAAATTTCCACTATTATTGAATCGCGTAAATGAAACATCGCTTAAATAGAGGGTTACCTGTGATCAATTTCGATAGCAGTTTATAATTTTTACTTTCCATACAACATTATAGATAATTCAATTTTAAAATGTCAATATCTTTTGAAATACTTGATAGATTTCTGTACTTGATAGATTCAGTAAAAACACGATTTTGCATATCTTCAGCTATTTACTTTTTCCCTTGTTGCTATAGAAATCATCGAAATTGTACTTTTTGTGGAATTGGCGACTAAAAATGGTAGTATTTGAGAGATGCAAAATTATTATTATTATTATATTTTTTTTCTTTTTTTTTGTAAAAAAATCTAAATCAGAAACAAAAATGGCTATCGCTAAAATAAAAAATAACGCAGAATTTCCAAAAAAAAAAATGATTATTATTATTTTTAATTTGCGATTTGTATTGAAATTTGGCGTTTATTTAATTTGATGTTATTTTTGTATATTAGCGACTTTTTGTTTTCAAGAATTTTTTGATAATTTACTGCCTGTCCCAAGATTTCGATCGAAAAATTAGTTTCTACATTTTATATGGAAAACAACCGAAACGAATTTTACGTTCGACATTGTGGGACAGGGAGTTAGTAATTTTTTAAGTATTTTCTTTTTCGTATTTAAGGTATTTTTATAATATATAAAATATATATGTATATATTGTTGCTTTAGTAGTTTACAATTTTATAATTTTTCTATGATATTTTATAACTATATAAATACAATTATTTGTAAAACTAAAAATAAATTTTTTGCTCAAATTAAATAATATATTTTATTTTTGCTCGAAAAATAAAAATCAAATATTTAAAAAGCATACAATACTATTGAAAGTTGAGTTAATAACGATAAATAATTCTATAATGAATCTAGGCTTAAATTACTGATTCACCTTCGATTTTTTTAAATTTTTTCATCATTGAGGCCAAGTATAAAGAAAACAATTTTCCCCAAAAAAATTTTTTTTATACACTAGAAATGCCAAAAAATATTATTGGATTAATGGGACTATTAAAAAATTATTTTTATTTTATTTTTTTGTTATATTTTTGTGTAATAATTTATGAAAAAATTAAATTTAAAATAATTTTTTATGTTCAAAAAAATAATTCTGTGAACTTTTGATAAATTTTGATCTATTTCTCAAAATTTTAAAATATTGGAAAATATAAAAGAGCTATTATCGAAAACTAATAATCACAGAAGGAAGTTAAGATATATATATATATATATATATATATATATATATATATATATATAATTTTTCTTTGTTTTTCTTAAATTTCAACTTCAGCCAACATTTTTTCACCCTTTAGACTAGCTAAAATATTTACAGCTGTTATACGAGACATTTCCCTGCGTGTATTGTTATCGGCACTACCAATATGGGGCAATATAACAATATTATCCAATGTTAAGAGAGGATCATCCAAAGGCAAAGGTTCTGGTGTAGTAACATCCAATCCAGCTGCCATTATACTTTTCTCTTTGAGAGCTTCATACAAAGCCTTTTGATCGACCACAGCACCACGAGATATATTTATAAAAATGCAATTCTCTTTCATTTTATTAAAAGATGAAGAATTAAAGATTTCCTTAGTTTCAGGTGTTAAAGCGCAACAAGCTATAATGAAATCGGATTCTTTTAACATTTCTTCAAACGTAGCATAGGTGGCCTGCACCCTTTTGGCTTCTTCAGGGCGTTGAGTACGTGTGGTATAGGTTATGAGAGATGGTTTAAAAGGCAACAAACGACTGGCAATCTCTTGACCTATACGACCAAAACCAAAAAGTCCTACACGAGAGCCCTTTAAACCTTGACCACACATCCAGTTGGGAGCCCAAGATTTCCAGCCACCATTATAAACTTGTTTATTGGCCTCGAACAGACGTCTATTTACTGATAAGAGTAAAGCTAAAGCCAATTCGGCTGTAGCATCGGTTAGAACGTCGGGTGTGTAACCTACACGTATGTTATTTTTCTTACAAGCTGCTAAATCAATGTGTTCGTAACCTACACTCATGGTTGAAATACATTTTAATTGGGGACCTGCGGCAGCTATAACTTCAGCATCTATCTTATCGGTTAAAGCACAGAATAAGGCATCTTTGCCCTTAATTTGTTTTAAAAGTTCTTCACGAGGTACAGGATTGGCTTCACCCCAGGTGGTGACATTGCACCTAAGATAAGACAATAACTTACAACCTATTTTTCGTAGTGTTAATTAAATAACTTACTCTTTTTTTAATAAATCTAAACCTATGGCTGCCACATCAGGTCTAGTGACATATACAGATTTTTCACTTGTCATTTTTGAATATGCTTGCTTACTTTTAAGTTTGTTGCAACTAATTTGTGTGAATAATGTATGCCGGCTCAAGAGTAAAAAACGAGTTTGTTTTTCTATTGTGTGCAATCTGGAAAATAACTTGTTCATTGTTATTGGAATTATTGGAGTATATCGGCTTAACAGAACAACTTGTAAAAAAAAGTGACAGCAAAACAGCTGTTATTTAAGGTTAAAACTTTTGTGAGGGTCAATTTGGACCTTAGAAGGGGACGGATTTTAAATATAACGTTTTTAAATTTGAAATTATTGATTAAATCTATACCATTTATTTATTTATTCAGCATAGTAATACAAAGCCTTCAAAGCGAAAATATAAATATGTAATATAAATAAGTATATATAGTAATAATCCTGAGTTTTAAATATGGCTTACTAAGTATACAAAATAGTCTTAAAAAATTATTTAACAAAAATTTCAAAACAATTCATAGAAATGAATTCGGCTCTCCAGTCATAAAAATTTAAATGATAGACAATATTGTCAGCAACTGATAAAGAGAAACTGATGTCCATATAGTGGTAATTCTTACAAAATAAAGCCTTGCATAAGATGATTTGAAAAGCAAATCCACTTGCCTTTTAAGTGTGTTGTTCATAGCCAACATATACAACAACAACAATAAATACTGTTTGTACTGTCCGTTGTCCGAAGCAAAGCAAATGCGTTGTGTGTATGAGCGATTGCAAATTCAAGGCATTTATAGCAAACAAGTGGTGCAAGTGGTGTGACAAAAAAGCAAATCATACAAGACATTGAAAAAATATTTAAGATGGGCTGAAATTTTTAAAGCTTTGCTTGTTTTTTGTAATACCCCAGCAAAAGTTTGTCAAATGTATTTCTCAAATTTGTTTCAAATGTAGGTAGAGGTTTGAATTTTAAGTTTGATTTCAATTTGAGAATTGAATTCTCAAATTAATATCAAATGTTATTATTGAATCATTTTCAAACCTAAAGATAACTTTAAAAATATTTGAAAAATAGTATATCTTTAATAATGCTGTTTCGGAATTCAAAAAAAAAAAAAAAAAAAAATTATCTTTCTGCGTTAAAGAATTGAAAAGTGATATTGGTGGCTGCAATAAATTAATCAAGCAAGTTGTATTTGAGACTAATGCTGAAATAATAGTTCTTGAAGCTGAAAATAATGCTTTATATAAAAAGTTTAACCGGTCGGACATAGTTATGGGTGGTTTGCCTGATTGTTTAGAAAACGTCACAGATACTATTATTGATTTGGCATCGTTTTATGGTATTCAAAATACGTTCAGTGATATTTATCAGGCTTGTAATATTAAAAAGAAAAAAAATCCATACTTGTCATATTTAATAATGTTACGGTGCGGAACAAGATTATGGAAGAATATTTCAAGACTATTAAAATACAGCCTCTCAAAGCATCGGATTTTGTGACTGATCCAAGGATATCTGATAATTTACTAAATCACCGAGTTTTTCTTTAAACATTACTCTCCAGCAGCGGGATAACTGAATACCTTATTTTTATAATTACGCCAGAGTAAAATAATTAATAAATACTCGTTCAAACTAATTAATGCTGTTAAGCTTGTCGCTGTTATTACTTCCAGGGAATATGATGCTAAAGGCTACGTTGCGGGGTCGTTAAGGGATATGGCTTATTCTGAATAGCGGAGAAATCGTTGTGTAGAAAATTGGCAGTTATATTGTAAGCTTCGTAATAAAGCCAAGAGTGTGATACGGAGAGAGAAAAGGAAGTTTTTTCTCTACACTTTTTTGGGGATTAGATACGTCAAGTTTATGGAAGGATATGCTAAAGA
Organism: Protocalliphora azurea; assembly: GCA_932274085.1. NCBI lineage: Eukaryota > Metazoa > Arthropoda > Insecta > Diptera > Calliphoridae > Protocalliphora > Protocalliphora azurea. The sequence continues at coordinate 57,224,353 of OW026519.1, forward strand.
AGGGAATGATTTTACTTGGGATGGTGATGTAGATGTTTTAAACAATTTTTTGTAGGTGATACAGTTTCTGATAATATCCCTGATATTGGGCCAATAATGTATCAATGTATCAGTTTCTTCAAATTGTTTCTCTTTTCGTTGCATTGATGACATTGAGTTACTTGAAGCGTTGTACAAAGTTAAGTCAGGATTAGTTAGTATTGATAACATTCCTATCAAGTTCATTAAACTTATTTTTCCTCATATTGCACAGTTATTTTTGAACTTAATAAATTCTATTTTAATGACTTCGGTTTTTCCTGAATTTTGGAAAACTGCCCGAATTGTACCAATTCCAAAATCAAAGAGTGTTCATGATATGGAAGATCTTAGGCCCATTTCTATTTTACCGACAATTTCAAAAATTGTTGAGCATATTATTAAGGATCAGATATTTCAGTCTATATAGTAAGATCTATACAGTGCTACATCACTGTTGCTTAGTCTAACTGATTCTATTAGGGAGAATGTTAATCTTGGCAAGTTAAGTGCATTGATTTATCTTGACTTATTTAGAGCTTTTAATACTATTTGTCATTCGAAAATGATCAGTAAACTAAAAGAACAATTTCATGTTTCAAATTCTGCGTTTAAATTGATAATGTCGTATTTGCTGGGAACGTCGCAGTTTGTTGACTTTAAAGGAAAAAAATCGAGTTTGCTTAATCTTTACACTGGTGTCCCTCAAGGTTCTGTATTGGGGCCTCTTTTATTTATTCTTTATGTGAATGACCTATAATGAATACCAATTCGGATACTTGTGGGACATTCTTGTATGCTGATGATATTTTTGTTGTTGTTTATCTGTGACTTTCTTTCTGGTCTTGAGTTTGAACGGAATGTAAATGATTGTCTTAGACGTGTTTCGTTGTGGTCATCTAATAACTCCCTTAATATTAATCCATCTAAGTCTATGGAAATATTGTTTAATTCGCGTGATAACTTCTTTAATAACTTTAATTTTTGTTTAAATAATGGTGTAATTGAATTTTTTTCTCAGCATAAGAGCTTAGGGGTAATTCTTGATAGTGATCTTTCTTTTGAGTGTCATATATATCTACCTTTTCGTGTTAGGCGAAGACGAGATTTGTTTATAATATAAAACGTTGGCATCACATTTCGGTTTATGTTCATAAGTTTCTTGGATGTTCTTTCAACAATTTTATAAAATTTTTTAAAATATCGTAGTTTGGACATGTTTTATAATATAATTAGAAATGGTTTTCCATCTCAATTGTGTAATAAATTTATTTTTAACGTTCTTCTAGAAATCCACAAATTTCTATCCCGAGAATTTTCAAACTAATCTGTGAAAGATCGTTTGTTGTTAGGGTTGCTCGCTGTTGTAATTGTCTGCCTTATGAACTTCGAATTTTTTCTAATGTGTTCCGTCTTCAACTTATTGCGTACTTAGCTGAAAACATTTGATTATCCCGCTTTATATATTTTATTACTGCTGCTGGACATATAATGTTCTTTTTTTTGGTTACTAATAATACATATAATTTGAATTTTTATGGCTTAGAAGCCAAATATGTTTTTTTTTTTTTTTTTTTTTTTTTTTTTAATATAATTAAACACTTTTATGTTGTATCATTTTTAAGTTTTTTATATTTATATCTAAGACTTAGGATTATTACTGTGTAATACATATTTATACATATTTATATTTTGGCCTTGAAGGCTTTGTATTACTATACTCAATAAATAAATAAATTAATTAATAAATAAATATTCTTAATTTAATATTAAATGTTATTATCAAATCATTCATAAATCTAGAGACTAGTTAACAAATATTTGAAAAATGGTATTTTCTCAATTTGATATGAAATATTATTATCAAATCATTCTAAAAGATATTTGAAACAGTATATTAAAAAAACATATATTTGAAATATATATTATATACAAATAATTAAACTAATGAATAAAATTATTTAATCGAATATTTTTCAATTAATTAATACGTACATATATTGAGAGGACAAATTTACAAGTCTATACAAAAGAAAACTTCACAAAAAATTAAAAATGCAAATTACTTTTATTTATGTTCCACATTTGAAAAAAATTTTGAGAATTACATTTAACAATGATTTGATAATAATGGTATTTATCAATTTGACAATTAATTCCCGTTTTCGTTGAGAAAGTTATTGTTTTCAAGTTATTTTCAAATAATTCTCAAACGTTTAACATTTGAGGAAGGACTTGATTTCAAATCAGTTTCAATTTGATATGAAAGATTTATGTTTGCTGGGATGTAGCTGCTTACACGTATGTGTGCAAAGGAATTGTCATATTTTGAATATGATCAGAAATAAAAAAGATTTGGAAAAAGGAGACATGAATTTGTTAAAAGTATGTCTACCGTAAACAGATGCACAGGGTTTGATATTCTGTCCAAACCGAGTATAATCATTTGGGTAGTATATGTAGTAGCTGGATTGAAGACAGTGGCTGTAGAGCTCCTTACTGGCGGAATTACTTGACACACAATTCCAATGTGTGTGTTGGGCATTTAGATCACCGATGATAAATGAAAATGAAGTTAGTTTATCCAAATCAGCCTTAAATTGGAAATGTGAACTGGATTATAAGCTGAAGTAAATATAACTTTTCTTCTATTAATCATAACTTGTATTGAAAAGATCACTGCAGTATTCGTTTTGATCTTCGGTAACAACATATGCTTAATATTACTCTTTATTACAATTAGGACTCCTCCGCCATGAATAGATCGATTCTCTATAAATTTTATAGCCACCAAGTCAAAATTTGTGATACAGTTTCAAAAAAATCTCATTTAAAATGAGAATATCGATTTGTCTATTGTACAAAACATACTCCACCTGGTCAGCCGCATTATACCCAAAATTCGTAGCTTGTCGTACTTATTCTGCATCGACAGCATCAAAAAATATTTGCAAAAGTCTTTCGTTTGAAATGTCATCGTTATTATGGCTTTCGTAGTTTTTGTTGTTAGCTACCTCAGAATACAAATTACTATGATGGCGGGAATTATGTACCTGTCTTAGCAATTCAGGAAAATCATGATCGTCTTGGTTAAAATACAAAACAGTTCTTATGCTGGTCGCCCTAGCTCTAGATGTTACCCGATGTCGGATTTCTAAATATTCTTCACGACTTGGGAACTTTGAGTCATCAGCTCTGGTTAACGTTCATTAATTTCTTTTTTATGTAATTGTAGCAGTTATAAATTACACTACCATCACAATTACCTTTGTTAAGTGATTTCCGGCGCAGTCTGAACACACTTGGAGCATTGAGTAGGACATTATTTGTAAAGTGCCCTTTAAAGGTTTTCTCCAGTACACAGAAATATTGCAAAAATACCTAATTTTTATAGCCTCTCTTTTTGAAACATGTTGACTATTAAACTCTACAGGATAGAGCGCGTCATTTACACTAGATCTTTTTGTTTCTAACTGCTTTAAGCTTACAGGTTTTATATTGAGCGAGCTGACAATTTCTTCGCTGATTGTGTTTGTATCCAGTTTTGGTAAGACAAATTTAAAACTTTTTGCGTCCTTCAACTTATGCGTATAAAACTAGAATTTTTTGTTCTTTAGAACACTTAAAGCTTCATTGCACAGAGACAGGTAGCTGGATAAAATCTTCCTACCAATAGTCATTCTTTTATATGTATACTTCTTGCCATAAATCACAAAATAACATCATAAAAGTTACGGTCTCTGGTTTCACTTAAACGCAGTTGTCTAATTCCCATTATTTCAATATGTCGCCGACTTTTTTTTTATTTCATTCTTTCTTATTTGGATATTAAAATCATATTTTCTGACTAAATATGTCTTTATTTACACGCCCTTCCTTCCCCTTGGCTCTTGGATGCTGGTTTACGATCACACTTAAAACCAAAGCATTTACGACGTCTTTAGACATACCACATAGTTCAAAACCTTTGGGAGCGGATAAAGGTCGGCTATTAAGGAAGTAATTTATCGTAAAGGGTAAAAAATGAGTATAAATGACCACTCAAGAACATTCAAAAGAAATCGAAATATTCACAATTGGATAAATAGCATGGTTGGCAAACGATTAAAAAAAAGTAAAAAGGTAACGGTAATGGTATTTTAGATTATTTCGGTTAGTTTTTTTTTAGCGGTAACGGTATTTTCAAATTTTTTGGTAAGGTATTTTAGCATTAACGGTCTTTTAGCCATTTCAAAATCGGTATTTTAGCGTAGTTATTTCGGTAACGATATTTTAAGGGTAACAGTTGTTTCAGAAACTTTACAAATATCGATTCGCAACCATAAAATATAAAGTAAAACAAAGTTTTTAACAGTCGGACCAACATTCTTAATTTTATTCAAAATAATAATTTGTTCATAAACTGTGTAATATTAGTAACGATATTTTAGCGGTAACGATAATTTGTTTTATTTCGGTAGCGGTATTTAAAGTTGTTTCGATAACATTATGTTAGGGGTAACGGTAGTTAAGTTGAATAGGTATTATAGCGGAAACGGTAGCCAATCTTGATAAATAGTGAAGAAAAAACATAATTATGGTTTAAAATGTGTTTGGGAACTCAATGAGTTCCAAAGTTTTGAAAATTTATTTTGAAGTGCCTCACATAATTCTCTAGTTGTATTCTATGTTGTCAACACTTTTTAGAGTTAAAAAATCGGGAATACCAATTATGTGGCACCTCTTAAAAGAAAAAACAGATGGTGATAAACAATTTACTTTTTTTGCATTTAAACGTTTGTTTTCCTTTTTTCAACATGCGGCTTTAAAGTTTGCAACAAAATTTTAAACTGAAAATGGATTTGAATTCAGAGCAACCTAAAATTATTGATGAACAAGAGAAAAATGAGATAAAAATAATAAAAAGAAAAATTGAAGTAGAAACATCAATAGAGCCACCTAAAAAACTTAAAATCGGTAAATTAACAAACACCAAAGAAATACAAAATGATGAAACAATGCCCAAAGTTAAACAAAATAATACATCCACAAACATTCAGGAAACGGGGAAACTAATTGGCGATATAACTACAAAATCAAACTTTACAAAGAGTGAAGACACATACCAGGAAAGTACAACTCCAACAAAAGTACCCAGTAGTCCGAAAAAACGTTTGGAACTAGCAAAGCCTTTGTGTTCAACGAAAGCGAATAAAGAAAAGTTCATTTATGGCAATTATAGTCAATATTATGGTTATCGCAACAAGGATAAAGATTATCATGACATACGTTTAGATATCTTTAAGGAACACAAAGAAATCTTTAGAAATAAACATATTTTAGATATAGGCTGTAATAGTGGCTTTATTACCATGGAAGTGGCTAAAATATTTGATTGTAAATCTATAATTGGTCTGGATATAGATAAATCTTTGATCAATCAAGCCATTAAAAACCTAACCAAATGTAAAAAATCCTTACCCCTGGATAATGAATTGAAAAGGCTGCAAAAATTTCCATTTAACGTTACATTTGTACATGGTAATTATGTATTAAAAGATGATATTTTGCTGGAAATTGAGCGGGAACAATTTAATGTGATATTATGTTTATCCATAACCAAATGGATACATTTGAATTTTGGCGATAAGGGACTGAAACAAGCTTTTAAGCGCATGTTTTTACAGTTGAAGCCTCAGGGGAGGCTGATACTGGAAGCTCAACCTTTTGACAATTATGGTAGAAGGAAGAAAATGACGGTAAGTTTTTAATGTGGAATTTCGTATATGTTCTTTGTTTTAAACCTTTTTTTTCATAACATTTTAATAGGATACAATATTTAAGAATTTCAAGGAGATGAAATTCTTACCCAAACACTTTACAGAGTATTTGTTATCCTCAGAAGTGGGATTTACTAGCGTGGAATTAATGGGTGTACCTGATCATTGTAAAAAGGGTTTCAAGAGACCCATACAGATTTTCTTTAAAAATTAATACATATAATATAACAACAAACTTGTACGAATTAATCACATTGTTAACATGATTGTTCATTTGTCTATAACGTCAAGCGTAGGAGCATATATCTATACTTATTTTTTTAGGATGTTCATTTGTAAATTTTCTTAAGTTTAATTCACTTTTATAAGGCAATAAGTACAGGCTTTAATTTACCGTTGTTCAAAACTTTTTTCTTTAGCCGATCAACAAGAAATTCTCAAATTTTTACTCCTGTGGTTATTAAATACTTCTATAAAATATATTTTTAATTGCGCATTTTTTCGCAATCAAACAATGCTTTTCATATAAAACTTAAAATTTCTTTCTAATTATGATACTTTATAATAACTTTGTTATAATGTCAAACAAATTTAAATTAAATGAAACCCTAGATAATTACTTTTTCCTTCATTTTGAAAATATTTAACTAGAGTGTCGCTAACACATAGCTCTGTATTTATAAATTTTTATTACAAACGTTTAACTTGTTAATGATACTAATAAATCGGACATTTTTTAAGAAGCTGCGTTTTTATCTTCCCTTTTTTATTTTTGCAATATGGTTGAGGAATCGTTGTAATCATTAGAACTATAATACAGTTGTAATTATAGGAATAATTAGTTTAGGTATTCATCGTATGCTTAGGCATTGTTAATTAGTACTAAGTAATATGTAATTTTTGGCCTTGAAGGTTTTATATTGAATAAATGAATAAAATAAATAACTGAATTAAAAATATACATTTTATTTGCTGGTTTTTATTTTTTTCTTGGGCGATAAGGGGGGTGAGGCCAAACTTTGCATGATCTCAGGTAAATGCTTGTCTAATAATTCTTCTGCTGATAATTGAAAATCACTTTCTATCCATATTAATTTTAATTGATTCATAATAATGCCCATTTTCTTTTGTGCAGGACAGCCCCGATCTTTCAAATGATAACCATTTACCGGAAATTTAGGTATACTCCAAGCTTTCAATGAATTATATAACTCCTTTTTGTTTTTGTATTTTAATAATTGTTCTACAAATTCTCGTCTGGCAAAAGGTTGTAGGCACAGTTTTTGATAATCATTTAAAGATTGGTATTCAACATCAACCTAAAAAAATTAAAACATAAGTTTCCGCATAAAATTTTAATTTTACTAGCTAATTACCTTATCCCTTTGTTGAGTTATAAACAAAGCAAGATCTCTTTCAAAAGCTGATAATTTTAATCTTTCATGTAGCTTCATCGCGTCTTCCACCGAATTGAGCAAGGATATCATTATTAAGATAGGATAATGGGGATTTTCAAAGTCCTTTAAGGTCGAACACAATCTCTTGAACTCTCCGACATTCACTTCTTGTGGTAGACCACAATATGGAGCCAAACCGCAATTTAACATTATCAAAACCAATTCCTCAGCAAAATTACCCACTAAGATTTTTTGCATTTCCGTCCAAATTCTTTCGCCACTTATGCGAGCCAAACCTTCTACATTGCTACGTATAGCCTCTAAAGTCGGTTCATCATGTTGATTTGGTTCGCGAGCTATACGACCATAAAAGCGAAAATATCTTAAAATGCGCAAATAATCCTCCTGTATGCGTACAGCAGCATCACCCACAAATACCACACGTCTCTCTTGCAAATCCTCATAGCCATAAAAATAGTCATACAGAGTACCATCAAAGCCCAAAAACATGGAGTTTATTGTCAAATCCCTACGATTGGCATCTAGCTGCCAATCTGTGGTAAATTGCACTTTGGCATGACGACCATCTGTACACACATCTATCCTCAAGGTGGTTACCTCAAAATTTTCCTTATCATTTATGCGTGGGGTTATGGTTCCATGCTTCTCCCCCTTAGCATTTATCATGCGTACATTTTCCATCGTAAACATCTCCTTCATTTGGTCCGGTGTGGCGTTCGTGGCAAAATCTATATCTTTAGGTTTAATTTCCATTAAAATATCACGCACCGCTCCGCCTGCTATTCTCAATTCATAGTTGTATTTCTTAAAAAGTTCCACTAAAGTGTTAAGCTCTTCGGTGAAAATACTTTTAAATTTGGGTGTATCAATTTTCTTTACTGCGGGATTGTCACGCATTTTTTTAGGCACTCCCAGGACTACTGGTTTTAATTCTTTTGTTTGTTGTTTACACGAGACCGACATACCACGTAAGGAAATTTTAACAACTTGTGTGGAGTTTAATAAACAATTCCAATTTCTGGCTATAAACATAACTTTTTCTCGGTTACCGGTGTTTTTGTTTTCAATTTCACAAGAAAACACATTAATGTTGAAAGCAAAGACCTGCGCCGAACAATTGAAACGGCGGCGGTGAGTGTTGTAAATATTGTCGGCGACGGCTCAATTATAAATATGTTTTACCGCGGCTGGCGGCCGAGCCATTAGAAAACTGTTTATTTCAAATTTTCAAACAGCTTAAAAACAAAAATTAAAAATTATGAATGAAATTTATATTTGTTCGTAAATTTCAATTGTTTAAAAAAAACTATTTTTTGAATTAGAAACTGTTTGTGTGTGAAATTTTTATTTAAATCAAAAAATTGTAAAAATATTTTGGCAAACGAAAAACAGGTCAAAAGAAAAACAGTATAAAATGATATGTGAGCAGTGATATTTAAATTCATTGAGTACTTTCCTGAGAAGGTTAGATTAAATGGGTAGATGTGAATATAGAAAAATATAAGCAGCTCAATTAAGTCATATTGGACCCATTGTGTTACCTTGAGGGATCGTGTAAATCTGTTTCACATCTCCATATATAGATTCGAATCGACAAAGCCTGACTGATATCAATTACAGAGAGATCAGATAGCCCATGCACATGTGGAGTCCCAAATTCTGTAGTCCTAATATCCGCAAGAGCAGGACAGTGACAAAAAAGATATTTCACTGTCTCTTCCTCCTCCTCGTTAAAGCAACTTCTACAAAAGTCGTTATAAAGGAGTACCAACCTCCCAGTAACAATGGCAGTAAGTGTCCGTAGCTGACGCCTTGACAATCCCAGAATGAAGTTCGGTCGTACGAGGGCCATATCTGTCATCTTTGTTGAGTTATTCTCGACAAGTACTGCAGTATCATAGATCTGCAAGATGACAGCGGTCCACCAAACAGTTGGTCCATCCCTTCACTTTGAAAAAGGGAACCAGTTCTGTCACTAATATTTCCCGGGGTACTTGAGTGACCCCTTACCCAAATCAACTCTAGGTTTGATTATCTCATTTAAAGATGTGCGGCATTCATGTACCAGCTTGGATGTCGAATAGACACAGGTAGAGCAAATTAGTTATTCATGTCTTGTAGTCAAGAAAAGAAGCTACAAAAATGTTGTATAAGTCAAGTCTCCAACTTGCCACTCGTAGCGGCAGATGTCTTCAAACTTGTAAAAATAAAGAATTTCTCAATTAACCCTCATAGAACCATGGAAATTTGAGGTGTAAGGAGTGGTGTAGAGGGAAAATTACATCTAATTTTTTTATGAGAGTCAATTGAGAAATTCTTGATTTTTCCAACTTTAAAGACTTCTGGGGCTATATGTTGCAAGTTGGAGACTTAGCTTATACCACATTTTTATAGCTTCATTCTTGACTATAAAACATGAATAACTTATTTGCTTACCTGTTAATTAGAAAATTATATAACAAAAAAACTCCTTAGTGAAGCATATTATCTTTGCTCGTCAATGGGTTAAAATGTTATATGATGTAGAGAAAACCCGAAATGTTACTGGTGATTGGAATGACTGTACCTACAATATCTGCAACATAGTTTTCGCGATACTTTTTTAGTGTTGACCTGTATTATTAATAATAAATATTGTTAAAGTAGAAAAAGTTTTCATTTAATGAAATAACTTAAAAAATACTATTACATTTTTACCTTTAAAAAACGGTCGTTTATTTCCTTTAAATAAACCTGTACTTTGATTGCAAATAACAGCAGTTTAGTAGTTTAAAAGTTGTAACGACTCTTTATTTTATTTTATTTAAAAATGTACAACAATAACAGTTTAAATAGTCACTTGCGTTCTAATATAAACACACACTTAAATTACACAAAACACACACTTAAATACAACACACTTCAATAATGTACAAGATTATACAGCCAAGGCAGTTAATTTGTCTTTACTTAACATAGTGTCTACATCAGGGATTTTTTTTATCAAGACAAACGTCAAACTTAACGCGAATTTGTGGAAGGTGGCAATAGTTGCACAAAAACAACAATATGGCGTATTCATTATTGTTTTTTATATATGCAGTTTGACAACTGTAACAACCAAAATAATAACCAGCTGTTTAACTAAGGTTACCTTGTATATATTCGCACTGATTTTGACGTTTGTTTTGATATAAATTTGCCTAATGTAGACACTAGGTAACGACGCTTCCAATTAGACTGACTCAATGGTGTTCTCACGGAAAATGTATACACACTGTATTACCTACTAGATGCATCTTGAAAGCTATATTTCTTTCTACAATGTTCTTAACGGACAAACTAGAGCCTTCGATGTTAATGTTAGCAGCTTAAACATTTAGTGTTGCCATACTTAAAAACAATGATGAAAGCTTTTTATTCAATGTTGTTGTTTAGAACTATGTTAATAATTTTTACAGATATGTTAACTGCTGTTAACATAAAGGGAAATGCCTAGAAGCATTGAGAAAAATTTAAACCAGCCGTTAAAACCGTTATATTTGAATTCAAGTACAATTTCGTAACAATACTTTTTAATAATGCCTCTATTTTAATTTAATGAGTTTAAGTCTGGGCTTGTGAAATTTTTGTAATAGATAGTAGTTATTTCATACGTTACAAAGTAATGAATGGTACTTATTTTTCACAAATAATGACATGCTGGTAATGAGTCTAATTTGAACTTACAGTTCAACTGTTAGTATGTAGTTAGGTAATTAGTCATTTGCTTGGTACTTGTAAGCATTCGAATAACTAGTTATATGACTATATTTTACAAGTACCTTAGCAATGGGTATCCATGAATTCGTAGACTTTGCTATACAATGGTAATGAGTTTTTCACCGGAATTTTAAGTATTTATATTTTTTTTAGAAATGTACTTTCCTTACTTTTAGTGTAAGTAAAGTTTTTGCTGGGATGACGTTAAGTAATATCTTCAACATTATATTTCGATGTCAGAAATCTACACGTACACGTATTCTAATAAATTCTATATCATTATTTTCAATCAGTCGCAGAGGACATGTTTTTTTTATTTAAGAAATTCGAACTTTTTTTAAACTATTTTGCTAAAAATGTTTTTAAAATAAGATAGTTGTGTTGAGAAATTTCATCACAACAGTTTCATAATACTTCTTATAATACTAATATTTGAGTGTACACGTGAGATAATTCTCTCAGAGAGCGAATTTGATACTCTCTTACAGAAAAATCTTACATATTGTTACGTTTTTACCTTTTAAAAACGGTCGTTTATTTCCTTTAAATAAACGTGTACTTTGATTGCAAATAACAGCAGTTTAGTAGTTTAAAAGTTGTAACGACTCTTTATTTTATTTAAAAATGTACAACAATAACAGTTTAAATAGTCACTTGAGTTCTAATATAAACACACACTTAAATTACACACTTAATACAACATACTTTAATAATGTACAAGATTATACAGCCAAAGCAGTTAATTTGTCTTTACTTAACGACGCTTCCAATTAGAATCACTTAATGGTGTTCTCACGGCCAATTTATATACACTGTATTACCTACTAGATGCTTCTTGAAAGCTCTATTTCTTTCTACAATGTTCTTAACAGACAAACTAGAGCCTTCGATATTAATGTTAGCAGCTTAAACATTTAGTGTTGCCATACTTAAAAACAATGGTGAAAGGTTTTTATTCAATGTTGTATGTTTAGAATTATGTTAATAATTTTTACAGATATGTTAACTGCTGTTAACATAAATGGAAATGTCTAGAAACATTTAACTTTAAACCAGCCTTTAAAACCGTTATATTTGAATTCAATTACAATTTCATAACAATATTATCCGATTACATTTCCAAATTCAAAGATTTTATTATTTTATGAATGCTCTTATTAATAAAATGCATAAGTTAACTTATAAACTCGGGTTTTAAGTACTATTAGATATATTTTGGATTTAGTCTCAAAACCACCGTTCTATAATAAAAAAAGTTGTTGCTATTTAAGTAAAACATACGCAATCATATCAAATTGTACCAAATAAGTCGTGGTAGCACCACGATACCAACAGATATAAAAATGTACCAAAAAAAAAAAAAAAAATACAATTGTACCATGATTGCCATCCGTGTTTTGCTCTTAGTGCAATTTAAAAGTAAGCTTAAAGTAAGAGCAGCTATTAAGAGAAATTGCTTGCGGAAAATCTAAAGGAGAAAAAATAAATTAATAAAATTTATTTTTGCAACCCTTAAACCCAAATTATTATTATTTTTTTGTTTCGTTGAAAAGGTGGCAATTTTTTATGTGTGATTTTATGCTGGTAATAAAAAAACTACATACATTTTTTTATAATAAAATGAAGTGTAAAAAATCAAAGTTAAGCAACCATTTCATAATTACATAAAAATAAAAAATGCTTTAAATTATGAAAAGGTCATATCTATTTTATTTAAAAAATCTATTTATTTAAATGAAATTATAAAATTAATAAATTTGTAACAAACACTAACTCTCTTAAAATAAATATTAAAAGTACTTAAACAAAAATATTGATAAACGCCATTTTTATTTTGAACTCAAATGAAAATTGCACCAAGTTATTATTTGAAATTATAAGAATATTGCAAATCCATTTTTTTTTTTTTTTTTTTTGCATAATTAAGTATATATAAATTTGCACTGTGTTCGTTTGATCATTCTGCTTTTCTAGTGTTATGCAAATGACCTGTTGTTTCTGCAATTCAACCCCTACTTAATACTTCCAACAGGAAATGTTTACGATTTTTTTTTCGTATGTATAAAATTTTGGTGTAACCAAATACCATTGAGCACGCGCACCCATGTCAAAATATGCAAATTTGTTAATTCACAATTTTGAATTTTCAATCAATGCATTAGTATCGTATCAATGAAAGATAAAGATTAACCAATAATTGTATTGATGAATTTGTCATGATGTTTGTCGTTTGTTTGTAAGCTGAGTGAAAATGTTCAAAATTTGGAAATAAAATTTGCTAGAAAAAAAATGGAAATGCAACCAGCTGCAAAAAGTGCGGGTAGAGAGAAGTTGCTATTAATTCCGATTTCAATGTGTTATTTTTTTAAAGCAAAGTCGTTACTTAAATTTGCATAATAAAAGATCTAAAGTAACAAGAACTCTTTTTTTTAATTTCAATTTGTTAAATTTACAAATTTAAACAAATTGTTTGCTTAAATCAAAACCTTGAGTTAGCTATGGAGAAAAAAAATAACTGACCTTTTATAAACTCTCTTATAAATTAGACCTATAATAAAAGGGTTAAACAAGAGAAGTGTGTTATCGGTGGTCAGTTTTGAAAATAAAGTGAGTAATAATAAGATGGTCAGTTTTATTTGGTCGAAGATTTTTCGATACAAAAAGGGTGTATTGTTAAATTTTGAAAGGAAAACAAAAATCTAAGACACACGTGCCATTAACCAGCATTTATTTATTACATTTAATGACTTAATGACTTGAAATAAAAAATTGGAAACAAGCAATTATCATGTCTTATCTTTTAATTACAAATGTATGCTAAAATAAAAAAAATCTTTTAAAAGTTATGGTAAAATATTTATTTAGTCTGACCGTACCTTAAATTTAAGAAACGAAAAATTTAATCTACATAGTTGTAAGATCAAATTCGTTTAACGTATTATTTTTTAATTTTCCAAAAAATTTTAACAATTTTTTTTGTCAGTGTATAGAACGAAAGAATGAAAGAAAAAAGACCATGATATAAAAATAATAAGGTAGCCGCTCTCTCATTTTATCGCCATGATAGCTAGGGTTCATCAAACCGACTTTTGAATAATTGAAAAATCGACTTTTTGTTGAAAAAAGTCGAAATCGACTTTTTGGTTAGAAAAAGTCGAGAAATCGACTTTCTTGTTTCCTGATAGTCGAAAATAGTCGGAAAAATTCGAAAAGTTGAAAAAAGGCGCAAATAGTCGGAAAAAGTCGAAAATAGTCAAAAATTCGAACAGTCGGAAAAAGTCGAAAAATTGAAAAAAGTCGAAAATAGTCGGAAAAATTCGAAAAGTCGGAAAAAGTCGAAAAGTTAAAAAAAGTCGAAAATAGTCGGAAAAAGTCGGAAAAACTCGAAAAGTTGCAAAAAGTCAAAAATAGTCGGAAAAAAAGTCGAAAATAGTCGGAAAAGTCAAAAAAAAAAAAAGGAATAGTTTTTTAGAAGTTTTTATTTAAACTACTTCATCTAACTGTTGGAAATAGTACGGCAAAAACATATTTTTGTGTGTAACCAGCACTTTCCTTGCTTGTTATTTAATCAATATATTTGATTACCTTCTACATATTTCATATTATTTCAAAGTTTTTTTTTTTTTTAAGACAAATAACAAAAAATGGTCAAAATAGGTGAAAACGACAATATTGTATAAAATCGAAGAAAGTCGGAAAAAGTCGAAAAGTCTAAAATAGTCGGAAAAAATCGAAAAATAGTCAAAAAGTCGACTATTCCAAAATTGAAAAAAGTGGAAAAGCCGAAAAATCGATTATTCAAAAAAATAAAAAAGTCGAAAAGTCGACTTTTTGTTCCAACTATAAAACCCTAATGATAGCCATCTGACGTTTAAGCCAACCAGCGTTACCGTTGAGAATTTTTAGAAAGTGTCCAAAAAAGGGGATTTTAAAAATAAAGTCGCCAAAAAAGGGAATTTTTTTAAAAAAAGGAGTCAATTCCACAATACCTAAAAAAAACTCATTGTTTTTTTTTTTTTTATTTGATAAAAACAAATACAAAAAATATTGCATTTTAAGAAAAACTACTAAATTCAATTTTATTAATAACAAAATAATTTACGATAATTTTAATAATTTTTTATTTATCATTAGCTTTAGTTTTTAACTGTTTCAGTTTCTTTATAAATTTTTCGATGTCTTTTTTTTTTGCATCATTGAATTGTGAAGCAATATCAAAATAATTTACTTTTTCGTTGGAATTAATATATAATAGCTCGAGATATTTAAAAAAGCTTGGTTTCTCGTCATTTAGCATATAGTCTTAAAAAGTCGCCATTTAGTATAATTTTAAGAAAGGGGCTAAAAAAGTTGCCATGTGGTTGAAAAAGTGGCAAATGGTAACGCTGAAGCCAAAACTAATTTTATTCTCTCAAATCGTGCTACCATACAAATATAAAAAAGTCGAGTTTTTTGTTAACTTCTTTTACGTTCAGGTACATAGAGAAAATTATTAAAAATGATCAAAAATACATTTAGTGAAGCTTTTTGTTCTAAGGTTAGTAATATATAAATTTTAGCTAAGTAAATTTTAGTTTAAGACTCAAGGTTTCGTTATATAAACTATTATATACCCGTTATTTGTAAACCAATCGGAATATGATGTATGTCATTTGAGAATGCTTCCAAATATCTATTAAATTATATTTAGAACAAACCAATTTATTAATCCGTTAAATGGCAATATCTAATAGTTTTGTTATTTTTTCTGAGTTTGTTCATCAGTGTAATGTCATTCCGAAAATATGTCGATCTAATGATAATATCCAAGTCGTCAAATTTTATAGACAAAGTTTCATGGATTAATTTAATGCAAATAGTATATTTTTAAACCATTAAATAAAAAGATATTTTTAGTTGAAGATATTTTTAGTTGAAAATGATTTTTTAATTGGATAACTTTTAATATTAAATAACTGCTGTAACACTAGATATTTCACCAAAAACGGGTATGTGCGTTTTTCAAGACTCAACAATATTATGTATACGACAAAACTGGTTATTTGCAATATATAAATTATATGTAATAAAAAATATTCCTAAAATACTTTTCCCTTTTTATTATTGTGGCAACGCTTTCTTGGCATAGAATACAACTAGAAGTTTATGTGAGAAACGAAAACTTAACTCAGTTGTCAAAATCCTAGTTTATGCAACAACAAAGTACATGTAGTCACATATATTTTGTTTTTGTGTTTTGAAAAAATGAGTGGAACTACTTTCACATATTAACAGTGTGCAGCATAAGTCTTGGTACTTCAGTAGATATAAAACATTTTACAAATTTAATCACGTTTTCATATCAGTTGCGGTGTGTATAGATTTATTGTCCAGTTGAATGTAATAGTCCTCACGAATTTGAAAATTTCGCTCACCTTAATTGTAATTTTCTTTGAAAATATTCAGGTACACAGATTTATCCATTATTTTATGAATAAATACTAACTTCCCAATACCGCCTGCCGACATACAACACCACATCATGCCACTGTTATCACCATGCTTAAAAGTTTTATGTATATACTTGGGATTCAACACTTCAACCTCTTTGTTTCTATATACTAAAAGTCGTCCTTTTTGTCTAAAAAAGTTAAATTTAGTTGCGTCCGAAAAAAAATAATTATTTCAGAATGCACTTGGTTTCGCTATGTAGCCATTGGTGAATTCTTGCAGTTTCTTTCTATAAAGATCGTTGATAAAGAAAGTGCGATAAGTTCCCTTTTGCTTCGGATCATGGCTTTTCTTGCACATCGATCATTACTCCTATTAAATATCCGTTGTGTGTCCTATAGAACGTTAATTTGTACCTTACATTAAACATCAAACGAATCTCCCACCAATCCTGTCTCTATTTATAGTTTTAGCTGATAACCAATCATAGTTCCTATTGAACAACAATTGTGGCTCCTATTAAGCATCAATCGTGACTTCTTTTTCATAGTCAATTGATGATCAATCGTGTTTGCTATTGAGCATCATTCGAGTCTCGTATTGAACATCAAGTGTGGCTCCATTTGCATCTTCAATCAGAGATCAGTCCTCCTTTTGCACATCAATCATGGCTGTATTTGTAGCTTCAATTAAAGATCAATAGTGTCTCCTATTAAACATCAGTTGTAACTCTTATTGAGCGTCAGTCGTCGAACCTATAGAACATCAATCGTGTCTCCTATTGGATCTATTAAACTTTAACCGTGCCTCCTACAGTAGATCAATCTTGTTTCCTATTGAACATCATTCTGTCTCTATTTGTAGCTTTAACTGAACATCATTCATGACTCCTATTGAACACCATTTGTAGCTTCAATTGAAGATCAATTGCGTCTCCTATAAAACCTCACTCGTGGCTACAACTGACCATCAGTCGTGGAACTTATTAAACTTTAACCGTGCCTCAAATAGAACATCAATCGTGTTTTCTAATGAACATCATTCATGTCTCTATTTGTAGCTTTAATTGAAGATCAATTGAGTATTATCGTTGTTCCTATTGAACATCAATCATAAATCTATTTACAGCTTCAATTAAACATAAATAGCTCCCATTTAACACCAATCATAACTCAGTCGAGCCTCTATTTGTCTGAGTTCACACACAGCAACTTTTTTTCTTTTGAACTTGTAAAAACAAAACGAATTTCGAAGTACAGGCAAGTTTGTACCCTTTCATATTCCCTCTCGCTCGTTTCACACGAAATCAGAATTTCAGCAAGAGAAATTGTCTTGTGTGAACTCAGACTTTGCAACTTTAATTCAATAACAATCCTTTAAAATGTCCATTATCGCCCATGCTGTGTCTGCAATTGTAAAGTTCTGTTAAAACCATTTTATCTTTTTGTTCCTAACCATAAGTTGTTCATCATGATTTTGTATTTTGTGTTCAAAAAAGTAAGTTTAGGAGAGCGTAATTGTATGTTTGTTTGCTTCAGAAAAGTTAAAACGAAATTGATAGTTGTCACCAAATGTTGAAGCATCTTCTATTATGGTGGGTGATACATTTTGAGCCTTAGCTATAGTTCATTGCTATGTCAGTTTTAGTTTGAGTACAGTTTTTTCCAGTTTAGTTTAATTTTATATCAATTGTAATTCAGTTCTTGTTTAGTTTAAATTCAGTTTAATTTTAGTTCTCTTTCAGTTTAGTTCTATTTCAGGTCTTGTTTTAGTTCAGTTCTCTAATTCAATTCTATTTTAGGTACAGTTTAATTCTACTCCAGTTTTAGTTCAGTTTGAATTCAGTTCTGCCTCTCTAGTCGAGTTATAATTCATGCCTAGTTAAGTTCTAGTTCATATTCAAATCAGTTCTAGTTCAAATCAACTTCTGTTCCGGTTGATTTATAATTTATATTTAGTTTAGTTTCATTTCAGTTCTACTTCAGTTTTAGTTTAGTTCTAGTTTAGTTCAGAATCAGTTCTATGTCAGCTCAAATTCAGTTCTAGTTTAGTTCTACTGCAATTCCAATTCAGTTTTAGTTGAGTTACAATTAATTTTTAGTACTAGTTCAGTTGAGTTTCAATTCAACTTGACTTCCAGTTTAGTTCCAGTTCAGATCTACATAGTTTCATTCTATTTCAGTCTTATTCCAGCTGTCATTCAGGTTCACTTCAGTTTCATTTCGGTTGTAGTTCTAGTTCAGTTCAATTCAATTTCAGTTCTAGTTTAGTTATACTTCCTTTTTAGTTCTGTTTCACTTCAGTTCCATTTCGTTTGTAGTCAATTCCAGTTCAGTTTTAGGTCAGTTTTAACTGACTTCTAGTTCAGGTTATATGAATATCAACACAAAAACTAAAAATGTTGGGCTTTATTATTTCAATACATTGAATTTTTATTTGGATCACAACGGTCCTTTCATAAAGATCTATAAGACATTATGTGACTTTAGATTTATGTGACTTTAGATTTATGTGACTTTAGATTTATGTGACTTTAGATTTATGTGACTTTAGATATGTTCGCGTACTTTCCAGCAAGATTTATCCAGCAGCTTTTTTTCTTTTTTTTTTTTTTTTTTTGAAAGAGTAGAAAGCAATATATTCTCAAATTGAAAACTATTAAAAAATTTAAATTGAAAAGTAGCAGTGTAGTCCTTTTGGTTATTTTGAACCAAAATTTTTTATTTTATTTTCTAATATGGAGATGGTGACTTTTTTCAATTTTGGTTATTTTTTTTCTTTAACCAAAATTTAATTTTTTAAACAAGATTTTAAGTACTTTGACAATAATAAAATGAACATCAATATAATTTTTTGCAAAAAAGTCATTTTATGCAAAAAAGCCATCAACTAGTAGTCTAGATCGTCTGATATTATACCTTTATACATTACTTACGTAATTCGCGAGATAACATTAGTAATGCTGAAAAGTGTGATCGAATATTAGATCTTTCGAATGTATGTATAATACTATGTTCACATATACGTGTTTTTTGAAAAACTTATAATCTTTTCATTGAACACAAAGATTTGAATTGTTTTTTCATATATTTTAATTCATAAAAAAACATCTCATTTTTAAATATTTAATAATAATACAGGGAAGAAATTTTTAATATTTTTATAAGCATCATCATCTGAACTGTTAAATTTTAAATATTTTTATCCTTCGACTTATCTACAAGCAAATTAGTCCTGAATATATAAAAATTATATCAACGTTTTTTTTTTCAAATTTGGTTACTTTTTTTCAAAATTCTGGATACAAAAAATTAATTGCCGTAGCAACACTGCAACCAAGGCAGCTTTAATAAGGTAACGAAATTCAGAGAGTTTTTTTAAACCAAATTTTTTATGCATGGAGTTTTTTTTACTGAGACAGAGAAATTGATCATTTTATATGGAGTTTGACAGTTTAATATAAATCAATTTAAATAATCAATCTAATCAAGTCTCCTTTTTATATTTATATGCCCTTTATACCAAAACAAAAACTAGTTAGTTTTCAAAAAACTAAAATTTAGAAACCAAATCGTTTACATACCTTGTTTTCTCTCCATGTGGTTTTTGTTGATACTTCATATATTTTTAATATTTAAAAATATTTTAAACAATATTTTAGAAATATTTTATGAACAATATTTATATGACAAATAAAACTAATCAAGAAAATAAAAAAAAAAAAAAATATATATTTTTTTCATAATACATGAAAGATTGCTGTTCTGAAATCATTTGAACAGGCTGTGTCATAAATAATTATTTTGATAGTTTTTCAATCAAAAACCGAATGAAGTCAAAAACTACTGGTTTTTGTTTGGTGTAAACGTAGTATTAAAAAATTTGTCTATAAAAACAATAAAATATAGATTTTTTTTCTTTATTAAAATAAAATAAAATCAAAATGTTATTAATATAATATATATTTATTAATTAAATTAACTTAAAAGTAGTTTCATTAAAATTTAATTTTTAATCAAATCACTAAAAAAAAGCTCAAAATCTTTAATTTAAAATGTTAACATTGCATCTCTAAAAATTATTGCTATGCAAATAAAAATTTTATAAATTAATTTTTATCTAATTTTTTAACATAAATCTAAAAAAAATACGAATTTTAAATGTTTCCTTAACATTTTATTTCAATCATCTCCACGGCTACGAAGGGGCACTTTTGTGCCAGGAAGTGGCAACACCGTACTCATTATTTGCAATTAGTTTCTCCAATCTCAATTAGTTTTCCTCAGTTACTAATTTGCAAATAAAATATTAACTCACCGTTTATACAGCAAAATTGTCATATCGCAATAATAGTGATAATAGTTGTACTCTTTCCACTTAGCAAATTTTTCTATTACAGTATATTTGCACAGTTCTATCAATCCAAAAAAATACTAAAAAAGCTGGAGCTTCAAACAAAACATTCGCAGTTGCTTGCTTTCAAACCTAATGAAATAAATTGTATAAAGAAATTTGGGTCAAAAAGTGAAATCATTGTTAAATCTAAAGTATCCTTTGTAGTAATGCATTTTTCTACTATTTACTTGCCCTCATCTAATTACCTCTTTATTATAATTTGATTTTGAAATCCACATATTTAAATGACCGTTAGCTGTTGACAATAATTACAGTGCATATTTTGTATTCGTATTTCTTTCGTTTCATTATCACAATAAAATAATAAAAACTACAGTAAGGATGCAAAGTTCAAAATAATTTAAAGCTACATTAGAAAAATTCAAATTTCTGCTGCTGTTGCAGTGACTACTGTAGCAAAGGACACAAAAACAACTACAGCGTTGATGAAGAAAAACCCTCTATTATTGTTTGCATGTATGAAACATTATTTAGATGACCCTAAATTATAAAAATCACCACAAAAAAAAAAAAGAAAAATATAATGAAAAACTTTTCAACCCTTTTACGAACTAGCCACACACTTACAAATGCATATACACATGTTTATATATATACATGTGTATAACGGACCTAAACGGACGTAGGAAATAAACAAATTGAAAAGGGATGAGTAAAGTGAGAGTAAATTTAAATATTTCTTCTTATGCATGATCTTTAATTTAAAATGTAGCCAGATGAAGGGATTTGTCGAGCAAAATGTGGATTTAAATTTGCATGGAAAGGATTTGGGAATTTTGGAAAAATATGGGGATTTTTTTACAAACTTTAATTTCATACAACAAATTCGATAACTTTTTTTTTATAAGAAATTTATAGAAAATTTTCTATAATTTTTTTTTATCGGAAATTTACAATAATTTTATTTTTATTGAAATTTCTGATAAATTTTCTTTTTAACGAAAATCATCGTTAAATTTTATTTTTCGATAAATTTTCATTTTGTAGAAAATTTTCGATAAATTTTCATTTTATAGAAAATTTTCGATAAATTTTCTTTTTATAGAAAATTTTCGATAAATTTTCTTTTTATAGAAAATTTGAGATGAATATTCTTTTTAACAGAAAATTTTCGAAGAATTTTCTTTTTATAGAAAATTTTAGATAAATTTTCTTTTTATAGAAAATTTTAGTTAAATTTTCTTTTTATAGAAAATTTTATATAGATAAATTTTTGATAAATTTTCTTTTTATAGAAAATTTTCGATAAATTTTTGATAAATTTTCTTTTTATAGAAAATTTTCGATGAATTTTCTTTTTACAGAAAATTTTCGATGAATTTTCTTTTTACAGAAAATTTTCGATGAATTTTCTTTTTACAGAAAATTTTCGATGAATTTTCTTTTTATAGAAAATTTTCGATAAATTTTCTTTTTATAGAAAATTTTCGATAAATTTTCTTTTTATAGAAAATTTGCGATAAATTTTCTTTTTATAGAAAATTTTCGATAAATTTTCTTTTTATAGAAAATTTGCGATAAATTTTCTTTTTATAGAAAATTTTCGATAAAGTTTCTTTTTATAGAAAATTTTCGATAAATTTTCTTTTTATAGAAAATTTTCGATAAATTTTCTTTTTATAGAAAATTTTCGATAAATTTTTGATAAATTTTCTTTTTATAGAAAATTTTCGGTGAATTTTCTTTTTACAGAAAATTTTCGATGAATTTCTTTTTACAGAAAATTTTCGATGAATTTTCTTTTTACAGAAAATTTTCGATGAATTTTCTTTTTACAGAAAATTTTCGATGAATTTTCTTTTTATAGAAAATTTTCGATAAATTTTCTTTTTATAGAAAATTTTTGATAAATTTTCTTTTTATAGAAAATTTTCGATAAATTTTTGATAAATTTTCTTTTTATAGAAAATTTTCGATAAATTTTTGATAAATTTTCTTTTTATAGAAAATTTTCGATGAATTTTCTTTTTACAGAAAATTTTCGATGAATTTTCTTTTTACAGAAAATTTTCGATGAATTTTCTTTTTACAGAAAATTTTCGATGAATTTTCTTTTTACAGAAAATTTTCGATGAATTTTCTTTTTACAGAAAATTTTCGATAAATTTTCTTTTTACAGAAAATTTTCGATAAATTTTCTTTTTATAGAAAATTTTCGATAAATTTTCTTTTTATAGAAAATTTTCGATAAATTTTCTTTTTATAGAAAATTTTCGATAAATTTTCTTTTTATAGAAAATTTTCGATAAATTTTCTTTTTATAGAAAATTTTCGATAAATTTTCTTTTTATAGAAAATTTTCGATAAATTTTCTTTTTATAGAAAATTTTCGATAAATTTTCTTTTTATAGAAAATTTTCGATAAATTTTCTTTTTATAGAAAATTTTCGATAAATTTTCTTTTTATAAAAAATTTTCGATAAATTTTCTTTTTATAAAAAATTTTCGATAAATTTTCTTTTTATAAAAAATTTTCGATAAATTTTCTTTTTATAGAAAATTTTCGATAAATTTTCTTTTTATAGAAAATTTTCGATAAATTTTCTTTTTATAGAAAATTTTCGATAAATTTTCTTTTTATAGAAAATTTTCGATAAATTTTCTTTTTATAGAAAATTTTCGATAAATTTTCTTTTTATAGAAAATTTTCGATAAATTTTCTTTTTATAGAAAATTTTCGATAAATTTTCTTTTTATAGAAAATTTTCGATAAATTTTCTTTTTATAGAAAATTTTCGATAAATTTTCTTTTTATAGAAAATTTTCGATAAATTTTCTTTTTATAGAAAATTTTCGATAAATTTTCTTTTTATAGAAAATTTTCGTTAAATTTTCTTTTTATAGAAAATTTTCGTTAAATTTTCTTTTTATAGAAAATTTTCGTTAAATTTTCTTTTTATAGAAAATTTTCGTTAAATTTTCTTTTTATAGAAAATTTTCGTTAAATTTTCTTTTTATAGAAAATTTTCGTTAAATTTTCTTTTTATAGAAAATTTTCGTTAAATTTTCTTTTTATAGAAAATTTTCGTTAAATTTTCTTTTTATAGAAAATTTTCGTTAAATTTTCTTTTTATAGAAAATTTTCGTTAAATTTTCTTTTTATAGAAAATTTTCGTTAAATTTTCTTTTTATAGAAAATTTTCGTTAAATTTTCTTTTTATAGAAAATTTTCGTTAAATTTTCTTTTTATAGAAAATTTTCGTTAAATTTTCTTTTTATAGAAAATTTTCGTTAAATTTTCTTTTTATAGAAAATTTTCGTTAAATTTTCTTTTTATAGAAAATTTTCGTTAAATTTTCTTTTTATAGAAAATTTTCGTTAAATTTTCTTTTTATAGAAAATTTTCGTTAAATTTTCTTTTTATAGAAAATTTTCGTTAAATTTTCTTTTTATAGAAAATTTTCGTTAAATTTTCTTTTTATAGAAAATTTTCGTTAAATTTTCTTTTTATAGAAAATTTTCGTTAAATTTTCTTTTTATAGAAAATTTTCGTTAAATTTTCTTTTTATAGAAAATTTTCGTTAAATTTTCTTTTTATAGAAAATTTTCGTTAAATTTTCTTTCTATAAAAAATTTTCGATAAATTTTCTTTCTATAAAAAATTTTCGATAAATTTTCTTTCTATAAAAAATTTTCGATAAATTTTCTTTCTATAGAAAATTTTCGATAAATTTTCTTTTTATAGAAAATTTTCGATAAATTTTCTTTTTATAGAAAATTTTCGATTAATTTTCTTTTTATAGAAAATTTTCGATTAATTTTCTTTTTATAGAAAATTTTCGATTAATTTTCTTTTTATAGAAAATTTTCGATAAATTTTCTTTTTATAGAAAATTTTCAATAAATTTTCTTTTTATAGAAAATTTTCGATTAATTTTCTTTTTATAGAAAATTTTCGATGAATACTCTTTTTATAGAAAATTATCGCTAAATTTAATGTTTAATAAAAAATAATCGATTGAAAATTTAAATTGAATTAAATATTGGGATTAAAAAATCCTTCAATCTGGCAGCTCTGATGGCACACCACGTGCATTTGAAATCAAAACAATTTCCTTGTCACGTTAAAAACAACAACATATAAATGAATGAGTGTTTAATGTTTGTATGAAAAACTCTGACCAAATACCCTCTTAAATCAGCATTTAATCTGGACCAACATGTATGAAAGTACTTTTTATATGCAAAAGAGTAGAAATTTTATATATACATATATAAAAAAACAAACTGGTTTTGAATTTCCACCTTTTTTTCTTTTATAAAAATTAAAATGTTGTTGTAAATTGCATTTACTTCAATCATTTGATATGAGTTTTTTTTCCTCAACATTGTGTCAAACATATAAAACGGCATAGATGGATGAATATATGGATAAATGGACGAAAGGAAGCTGTTGGAAACTTTGTTGTCAAAATTTTGTTTATCGCCGCTTCTAATTATAAATTTACGTGTCAAAACTGGTTTTTTTCGTTTTTTTCACTTATTGTCATGTTTTGTTTTTTGCCTGCAAACATAGTTTAAATACATTATTCTCTAATAAATCTGGCCTTGGTCCATCTTTCTTCTATTGTGTATTTTTATAATAATTCAACCCTTTTTTCTTTTAAAAGTTTTTGGGTTGTTTTTGTGCTGTTTGTGCAAGTATTTACGGTTGCGTAAATTAGATTTTTAGGTATTTTCTTTTTGGTACTTAAGGATATGAGTTTTTTTTTTATCTATTTAATTTATAAGAAATGTTTAATTTTAAAGACAAGAAAAAGTAGCATCCTTTTTTTGGGATATAAAATGTAGAAAACAAGTTTTCTTGGGAAATTTTTGTGTAAAATTTTTTAAAAAAATTTTTTTTATGTTTTAAAAAGGATTTAATGTAAAGAATAAATGTATAAACACAACAAGCCCGGTTCGGAAATTTTCATACAAATAAATTTTATTTTAAATTCTTTCCGGATTTTTTGCTGCTTTCTCACAAAAAAATATTATCATATTTTTTAAAAATTTATATGAATTTCGTAAACCAAATTGAAAAAAGTTTAAAGTAAAAAAATAAATGAAAACACAATAAGTAAAATTGTTGTTTATTTTCCGTTGCCGTCTAAATTTTTGTTCAATGTAACAATGCGGGCTATGTAAAGGAATCCGGACTAGTTGGGTTTATACATTAATGTTGTTTTCTAGTTTTTGATAAAATTTAAAGTATTCACAAATAATTTGCTTTATAATCTTTTACAGAATCTTTAATTTAAAGCCTTACTTTTTGAATATTTTGTTTTTTTTTTTTTGATATATCTGGAGAAAAAGTTGAAAAATATCCACAATTTTTTAACTAGAGCTCAATATCTTCAAATTGGGTTTTTACATTTATTGCCACAGAGCTGTAGCTAATGGGTTGATATAGTTACTTAGCCTCTCTATGTAGTTTCCACTAAATCTTCTAATTTCTTCTGCAATTTTTGGAATAGCAAGATCACTGTGAATTGAGTTGTTGGATACAAATCATGGAGCGTTGATAATTAATCTTATAGTTTTTGATTGGTATCTTTGCAATATTTCAATATTCGAGTTGCGGGATAAGTTCCCCATAGTTGAATACCATAAGTCCAGACTGGTTTTACAATTGTTTTATATATTGTTATTTTATTTCTCAAGTTTAGTTGTGACCTTGGTCCTTATAGCCAATAGAGACAGACGTTTTGTTTTAATATTTAGTTGTTGTTTTTTTGCTTTGATATGTGATTTCCAAGTTAACCTTCTGTCAATGTGTATACCTAAATAGTTAACGCAGTCACTTTGAGGAATTGCATTGTTGTTAAGAAATACCTCGGGACAGTTGCCATGTCGTAGAGTGAACGTAGTATTCGTAGACTTTTCGGTATTGACTTTAATGTTCATTTATTGAACCACTCTTCTATTATATTAAGTTGCCTTTGCATTAAAATTGATGTGTTGTTTCGACATGTATCAGACGTCAAGATTGCAGTATCGTCAGCGTATGTTGCAACTAAAGTATTTTTTTTTTCGCAATTGGCATGTCTGATGTAAATATAGTGTAGAGAATTGGTCCTAAAACACTACCCTGAGGAACACCGGCCTCAATATCATATATCTCAGAATACTCGTTGTTCACTTTAACATAATAACTTCTGTCTGTTGGATATGATTTTAATAGTAAGAAGAATGGAGTCGGTAGCAATTTCTTTAATTTAAAATGTAATCGAATATGTCATGCTTTATAAAACTCTTGTTGTACATCTAAGAATACTCCTGAAAAATATTTTTTAGTTTCCAATGTATTCCTTATATATGCAACGATACGATGGCATTGCTCTGGAGTACCATGTTTATTCCTAAAGCCAAATTGGTATTCTGGAATGATGTTAAGATTTTCTAGAACTGGTAATAATCTTTTCAGAAATATTTTTTTCAAATATTTTGACGAATAAAACCAGTAGGCTTATCGGTCTGTAAGATGTAACACTATTTTCTGGCTTGTTAGGTTTGTTTACCATTACAATCTCTGCACACTTCCATTGCGCCGAAAAGTAACTTAATCTTAGTATAGCATTATAAATATATGTTAAAAATAGTATTCCCTTTTTAGGTAGAGCTTAAACCGCTTTTCCATTTATGCCATCATATCCGGGAGATTTTTTACAGTTAAGCTTTCTTATTTCGTTTTTGACTTCGTGTAGGGTTACATGTTTGATCGGCCGCCACAGAAATATAATTAACAAAACCAATTGTTTAGCTAAGCTTTATACCATTCTTAGCTTTAAATTCGTTTCTTTATCTGATTTATTTATTTCGAGAGATTTGTAGGCATACAACCAATATTTAATGAGTCTATTACTACGTTTATACGCACCTCTTACATAGTGTCTACATTAGACAATTTTTTATCAAGACAAACGTCAAACTTAACACGAATTTGTCGAAGGTGGCAACAGTTTCACAAAAACAACAATATGACGTATTCATTATTGTTTTTTATATATGCAGTTTGACAATTCTAACAATTAAAATAATAATCAGCTGTTTAACTAAGGTTACCTTGTATATATTCGTACTGATTTTGACGTTTGTTTTGATAAAAATTTGCCTAATGTAGACACTAGGTTACTCGCAATTAAAACTATGGCGACATGAAAAATTTGTTGAATAAACGAAAATAATTGTAAAAAAGCGTACGGCGTTGCCACTTCTTTTTGCGTTCATAGAATTTTCTATGAGAGTTGTATTTTTCCTATCTGGCACAACAAAATGGAAAATATATTTCTTTATGCAATTTGCGAATAAACAGTGAGTTACTGCCTGTTTTTATAACACGAGTGCAAAAACGACTCGTCTAACTTACATTTAAAACAAAAACAAAATTTCAAATTTATAACACGAGGGCAAAAACGACTCGTCTAACTTACATTTAAAACAAAAACAAAATTTCAAAATTTGTTTTTGTTTTAAATGTAAGTTAGACGAGTCGTTTTTGCGCTCGTGTTATAAAAGTAGGCAGTTAATTGTTTGCAAATTATGTCTGCAAGTTATTAACTAACGAAGACTAATCGTGATTAGTGAAACTAACTCCAAATAATGTGTACGGCATTGCCACTTTCTTTTACGTTCATAGAATTTTCTATGAGAATTGTATTTTTCCCATCTGGCACAACAAAAAAGAAAATATATTTCTTTATGCAATTTGCCTATAAACAGTAAATTATTTATTTACAAATTATTTTTATTTGCAATAATCGTGCGTATAAATGTAATATATATTTACTTTACATTTACTCTTAGTTTAGATTAAAATCTTAACCTGTGAAATGGGCTTATAAACCAATAATTATAAACATAAACACTCTATTGTCTTAAAAACTATTTAAAAATTTATTTAAAATTCTTTTGAAAAACAAAAATAAAATAAAATTACTTCAAATCACAATGACCAACCCCTAACTGACCATCGTATAGAAAAACCGGACATGAACTCTTTTGAGCTGTTACTTATTCTAAAAGCGGACACTTAAAACAAACACACACTTTGTTTGATTTCATACATTCTATTGTTTAAAATTCTTTGATTTTCTAAAATTGTTTTTGAACACAAAATAAAAAAAAAAAATAAAATAAAACTACTTTTTCCATATTATGAGTTTAACCACTGGACAGTTTAAAATTTTTGCTGCCCGTGCGCACACTATTGTTACCATAAGAAAGTCAACAGCAAACAAATGGACTTGTTTATTATACCTTTTGTGGCACGTGTCATTTCTATACAAAAAAAAAAAAAAAAAAAAAGGAATAAAAATGGACACTTTTTAACAAGTTTATTAACACACATAATTTGTTAGAAAATTTGTTGTTTTTTTTTTTGTTTTAGGCAGATAATTATTTATGTAAATTATTTGTTTTGGTCAGTTGTGTGTGTGTGTTTTGTTTTTTGGAAAAAAGTAAAACCTTAAAAAGGGGGTAAAATTTAGTAAAAGTCAAACCGTTTAAATGTGTTTTGACTAGAATTGGTCAGTTTAATGGGTGTTAAATGTTTTATGCGAGAAAATAAAACTAGTTTTTTTTAAGAAAAATTTTGGTGATTATTATATTTATTATTTTTGTTTTGTAATTTGAAAGGGAAAATTAAGCAACAAGTTTTTGAATGACAGAATTTTTTTTTATTTTTTTACATAAATACTTAGGATCTTTTATAACGAAATTATTATTATTATTATTATTATTAATATTATTATTATTATTATTATTATTATTATTATTATTAATATTATTATTATTATTATTCGTATTATTCGAATTTATTAAAATTTTATACGAATTTTTCGAAACATACTTTCAGAGACCCGCGCCGAAAAATTTTTTCGGCGGCGGCGGCTTGTGTTAAAAAACTTTTGCGGCGGCTTAAAATCGGCTGTCAGCCGGCTGATATTACACACATATTTTTCTAATTAAAAATTTTATGTTTTCGTGCCCCATTGATTAACATTGTTCATAAAAAAGGACGAGGTTTTTTCCAGCGAACGTATAAACAGAATTATTAATTTATTGAAAACATATTAAAAAAATATGCTAGTGATCTAATGATATTTTTGGATTTTTACATAAAATATTAGAATAATTGTTTGTAGTACAATAAAAAATGGAATTTATATCAATTATTTTGATAATTCCCAATTTATTAGCTGACAAAATCTTGTGTGAGAGTTTTCTTAGATATCTCGCTGGATGTCGATTAAGGCTGATTAAAATTTATTAGCAACTGTGAATATTATTTTTTTTACAGTATTAGCATAAAAAATAATCAATTATAAGTCACCAAAAATACTTGATTGATTTATAATTATTTGAAGTTCAAAATGATGCAAATATTTTTCTTTCATATTTAAATACAACATAAATGGCAAATACTGCATTAAAATAATAAAAAAGTTTCATTTTTAACATATTTTTTCGAAAAGAATTTAAAAACGGCGGCTGTTTTTAAGCCGAGTAAAGCCGAAAATTTTACGGCGGCGGCGGCTTCCAAATTTTTCTGGGCGGCTCGGCTTAGGGTTATCGATTTTTCAACTTTTTGAAGAAACCGGTTTTCTAATAGTTGGAATTTTGAAGAAACCAGTTGTTTTTTTTTCTTATTCTGAAAACCCAATTAACCGTTTTTTCCGAAGTAAATATTTCCATCCATCAGAAATATAGTCTATATTTCTCTAAGAAAAACTTAACAATTCTAATAATATTGAAGTTAAAATTTATTAAATATTATTATTTTAAGAAACAAATTTTAATTAAGTTAAGAAAATAATCATCAAAAATGAGACTAAATTTTATATAACACTTAAGTACAGAAACTATATCTAAAATCGTGTCTCAATTTTTTTGCGGGTAGAGTGTAGCAAACTAATATTATAAATCATCACCGAAAATTCAAATTCCAGTTAATTATGTAATATTTTTTGCTTTTTCAAAATACATATGATCACAAAATTTCAGAATTATATCGATTGTATTTATTAACGAAAATGAAAACAACATATCAACAAGTGCACTATTTTTATAAGTCAAAAGAAAAGTTTTGTTTAAACATTTGATTTTTTTTTTTTTTTTAACGAATTTAGATTTATAAATTACTAAAAATATGAAAACTATTCAAAATTTTGGAAAAAAAAGTTATGAAAAAGAACCATTTTCTTTTTGTTACTTAGTTATTTGTTTTTTAGTGATACACTCCTCTGCTACGTCTATACCAAATTTCATGAAAATTCAACCAGCCGATCAGAAGTTACAGATTTATTTCCAAAAAAATTTCGTTTCTGCCCCACTGTGCAGCGCTGCAATTGGGGGCACATTAACGAGATGTAACTCAAACGATTCATAATTATAACAGCAATAAATCTCCAATATTTATTTTGAATACTCGTAATGGCGTAAATTTTCTAATCGAAAAACTGCAAAAATTTTAAATTTTGACAAATTTGGTTTCACCACTTGTCCACAATATAATACAACACTGCACAGTGGTCCTAAATGGATTTTTTTTTGGAAATAATTCTGTAACTTGTGAACTGTTAGAGATGTCCAAATAAAATTTTATATGTTTAGAGCTGAGGTGTTTTTGATTTGATTTGAAGGAGTACAGGCTCCTAGCGGCTAACGGGAGTAGAGATTAGGCCTCCATTTTTTTTTTAATTCGCCAAAAATTCATTTATGACTTGAAAAAAAATTACAGGTATTCCTTGTAAATCTCTATAAAAAACATGCTTTCATGTGTAGGTTATCTGTAAGAGATATTTAGGTCGAAGCAAATTTTACCCCCATTTTTGGCTTCGATTTTTTAAAGGTTTTTGAGCTTAGTGGCCTTAATTTGGGCCCTAATTTTTTTTTTTTTTTTTTTGGAAATAATCACTAGATTTCTTACAAAATTGCAAGAATCATATAAATATATCTATCCAATAAAAAGTTATATTAGTCTAAAGTTGAAACTTAAAAAAAATACATTTTTGGGGTTATTTCCAAAAAAGGTAGTAAGTAATCTTCTTTCACTTCTAAAATATATATATATATATATATTTTTTTTTTTGTTACAGAGGTTTTAAAAGAAATCTTAACGTAAATGCGTGTAAAGTTAAATCGGAGGCGCTTTGGGCAATGGTTTTCCCTCCAAGCCCTATCCAAACTTTGTCAATTTTGAAAAAGTTTTTTAATTTATTTTGTAAAATTCTAAAATGTTAAAGCCGAGATATTGGAGATATATACTACCCCCCATATGATTGTTAAACAGATATATATATATATATATATATATATATATATATATATATATATATATATATATATATATATATATATATATATATATTCTGAGCTACACCTTTTGCAATAGCTGCTGCTTGATTATTTTAATGAAAAAAGTCAATTTTTGAAACAAATTTTCCCTGGACTGGGATTTCGTTTATTTTGGTACGAAAAAGTGCAAGTTCCAGATTTTGAAACTAGTTTATCTATGTTGTGCCAAAATTTAATTGAAATACTTCTACTTGTTTAAATTTTAATTAGGTCCAAATATAAATATTATTTTTCAAAAATATGCTAAAAGCACAAAATAGTCATATTGTATATCATTTTAAAGAAAATTGTATCTTTTTTAAAATTATGTATAACAAATTTTATTATTTTAAAATTTTTTGCACATCTTTCTTAAAATAAAACAAAAAAAGAAAAAAATGCGAATTATGTTTACAGGGGCATTTTTCATAAATTTTAGCCTGAATATTTTTTAAATGCTTATGGATATCAAAATAATTTTTGCACATGTTATAAAGTAGTTAATGAAGAATTGATAAACTAAAGGTCAAAATTTTTCTTATTGAAAATGTGGGTTTTTTTTCAAAAATTACCTCGTGTGACCAAATTTACCAGTAGGCGGTAACAATTTTTTTGTAAAAACATATTAAACCATCTAATTTAATTCATAGAAGTATCGAAATTTTTTAAGCTCAAAAAGTTGAAATATTCAACCAATGTTGATCATTTTTGACCACTGCTGGATGTAGGGTGAACTTTCAAAACTTTTCAAAATTGCACTTATAAGCCTTTTCGAGTTTCATTCTTTCAGAAAATGCTAATAAATATTGCACTTAAAAAAAAAAAAAATAATAATAATAATAAATATATAAAGTTACTTCTTTTTGGCGAAAACTTGCAATTTTTGAGATCTGTTTTGAAATTTTGATTTTGAAACTTTTTTTATTTTTTATTTTATTGTTATCCAATGGTGATTATTAAAAAAATATTTTAGCATAATTTAGGAAATTATAGAGAATTTCACTGTATTAAAAAAAAAATAGAAATTTTATTTTTAAGTTATGGGGCAAAAGCGCAAAAAAGTCAAGGCCAAAAATGAAAATTTTAAATTTTGCAGTCAAATATCTTTTAAGTCTTTTAAGAGATAATTTAGCACAGTATGCATGTTTTTTATTTATTTATTTTTTTATTTATTATATGCACTAAGGGACCGATTTACATCATCGATCAAATGCTTATGTTTTAAAGGGTCATTAAAAAAAAAGATGAAAAAGCTGTAATTTAAAACAGCTGTTTAATTCGAATTTAAACAAACATATACGTTTTCTTTTAAAATTTCAAATCTGTTTTAAAATTAAAAATCAAATAAAAATTTACATAAAATCAAAGTCAATTTTATTTTATTTTTAAGCAATTTCTAGTTTCATCAAAATCGGCTCAGCGGTTTAAAAATCCAGAATTATTATCTTTTATTTTGCTATTGGCCCCATTGTGGTCTGTAATTTTACTGGTGGCAAATAGTCAATTTATTCTTCAATAGATAACTGCTGAATGATAAACTAAAAATTGACCTTACAATTTAAAACTTTACAATCTCTTCTTAAAATATTAATAGCAGAAATATCTTCAAAATAAATTATATGCACTAAGGGACCGATTTAAATCATCGATCAAATGCTTATGTTTTAAAGGGTCATTAAAAAAAAAAGATGAAAAAGCTGTAATTTAAAACAGCTGTTTAATTCGAATTTAAACAAACATATACGTTTTCTTTTAAAATTTCAAATCTGTTTTAAAATTAAAAATCAAATAAAAATTTACATAAAATCAAAGTCAATTTTATTTTATTTTTAAGCAATTTCTAGTTTCATCAAAATCGGCTCAGCGGTTTAAAAATCCAGAATTATTATCTTTTATTTTGCTATTGGCCCCATTGTGGTCTGTAATTTTACTGGTGGCAAATAGTCAATTTGTTCTTCAATAGAAAACTGCTGAATGATAAACTAAAAATTGACCTTACAATTTAAAACTTTACAATCTCTTCTTAAAATATTAATAGCAGAAATATCTTCAAAATAAATTATATGCACTAAGGGACCGATTTAAATCATCGATCAAATGCTTATGTTTTAAAGGGTTATTAAAAAAAAAAGATGAAAAAGCTGTAATTTAAAACAGCTGTTTAATTCGAATTTAAACAAACATATACGTTTTCTTTTAAAATTTCAAATCTGTTTTAAAATTAAAAATCAAATAAAAATTTACATAAAATCAAAGTCAATTTTATTTTATTTTTAAACAATTTATAATAAATTTTATCACTTAAATTTATTACTATAAATTAAACGTTTATTTATATTGAAAACATTAACAGCTGTCATATTAGCAAAAGTAAAATACAGCTGCCAAACATTTACTAAATAAAATAGCAAAACTAAAAAAAAAAAAAAAAAATAGTTTTGCCTATAATAGCTAATAACTTCTACACTTTAACGATATTTACCCTTTTTTTGCACAATTTACAAAATCATACAAGAAAATAAAATTTCTATAAAAACATTAAGAAAAATATCAAGTTTCTTCTCTAGTTTGCAGAAAGCAAAAGCAGAAATGTTAAATAATAATAAAAGGAATTAAAAAAAAAAAAAAATTGTAATAAAATTTTTAGAAAAATAGACAAAAAAGAAAAGAAAAAACTATTGATCATCAATATTAGAAATTCTATTGTTAATATGCTTTAACGAAAAAAAAAGAAAAGAAAAAAAAAACGTTAAGGCGGAACCCTTTCGCACTTTTGCTTAAAGGAAACTTAAGCCTTCCATCGATCATGTCATACTCTATGCTTCCGCAAACATTAAATAAATGTAACAAAACACAAGCAGCAAAAAAAAAGAAGAACCACTTTTTTTATAACCATCTTAAGCAAAATTCCCACAGCCTTGCAAAAAAAAATTAAAAGAATCTAAAGGAAAATAAAAACTAATTCTTAATAAAACGATATTGATCTTTAATGTAAAGAAATAAAGGATTGTTGTTGCTTTAGTTTTAGAAAGAAAGAAAAAACGCGCACTCTTACTCAGGCTGAAGTAAAAATTTACGAGCGATCAAATATCTTTTCTTTATTTTTGCGAAACACACATACACACACATACACTCATACAGGTATCAAAGGGTGCAAAAAAAATAAAAAAAATCCTAAAGACCCTAGACTTTAAAAAAATAAATCGTATTGCATTTGATCCTTTGGCAAATGCAAAAAAATAAAATAAAATAATAAAAAGAAAAAGGATCAAACAGTTCAATATGTCACGTCTTATGATGTCATTTCTCTTACTTAAAGATATGTAATAAAAAAAAAAACAACCCCCATTTCTCTTTTTAAGCATAAGAAGAGAGATAAATGTTCATCATCATTGGGTTCACCGTAAATTACAGCCAAAGGTGAAATACACACAATGTGTGTGTGTGTATACGAGTTTGAAGCAAGGATCAAGACTTTTATTTTATAGTTTTTCTATAAAAAAAAGGATTTTCTTTAACCAAAAACCAAATAAATTTTTCTAACCCTTGCTTAAAAAATTACTGGATTTTTTCTGTAAAATTGTGTGATTTTTACCTTAAAAAATGCAATCCTTTTTTTCTTTTTTCCTTCTTCCTTTTTTTTTTTAATAATGACCCAAACTATTTGGATTACATTATTTAGTCGTTTTATTTGTTAGGGAAATAAATTTTATTTTAAAAAGATATTTAAAATTGTTTCATTCACCCGTAAAGACATTTTGCCACAGTTGAAAAAGTATTGAAATTTTTTGAAAAATAAAAACCATAACGACCTTTTTGGCTGCAGACCAAATTTGAACGAAATAGTTCAAGTCATTAGTATAATAATCTGCCAGTGTTTTTAGGTGGCTTTTCTTTATTTTTCTTTTTTTTTTTTTGGCAAAGCCAGACTAAGGTTAAATGGTCCATATTAAATTTTTAATAAGTTATAGGATAATAATATTGGATCTGTCACAGATATAACAAAGATTTTTGTATTGCCAATCAAGGCATCACTAATCAAGGCACATTGTCTATACCCAGCAAAAACTTTTGGGTTTTCGGTAATAACAACTACTTATTAAAGTAGTTTCTTGGTAATGAGGTGTCATTATTATTTGCCTACTCTGTATTACATTAATAAGTACTCAATAGTATTATAGCACAGTAATACTGCAATCACATGGATGAGTTGGCTAGAGCGCCGGTTTAACAACCAGAAGGTTGTTGGTTCAACCCCATTCTGAAGCTGTTAGTTTTTTTATAACAAAATGTCTAAAAAGATATTTTAAACTAAATAGAGTTTTTGTCGCTTAGGCTGCTATGTGCGAGATGGTGTACTGACTAAGACGTTAGTCAGTAAAACCGAATGGTTAGTGTGTGTCCAAGTTCGAGTCTCACTGACGGCAAAATTTTTTGTTTTTTTTTTTATTTTTGTTTTCGTTTAGGTACATATTTTTGAGTACCCCTAGAGTCAAAAAATAACTACATGAATTTGTGGACAAGTCCAACAAAAATAACAAGTTATTCAGGCAAAAAATAAGTAGTTTATTTTTGTTTCCAATTATACCTGCTAGCTTACCAGGAAAGCAAAGTTTTTGCTGGGTAATTTGACATTTAAGTCCCAGAGAGATTTTTCATTCAAATTAAAATTTCATCATCTTTAAAAAAAAAAAAAAAATATAAGAAAAGGGAAAATTATGCAAATGATCCTTGTTCACTTGTGTTCATAATAGTGGATATATGACGAATACAGTTTTGAGCAAAATATTAATAGAAATCTATCCTCCATTTTTGAATAGTCTAAACAAAATTTTTTAAACTTGAATCCTTCGAAAACCAAAGAGCTATGTTTATTTCTAATATTTCGTACAGAAAACCGAAACTTAAGTTGAATTATATTGAAATTCTATATGTTAAACATTATAAATCTCTGGGACTTATTTTAGTTTCTAGATTGGAGTTTAATATGCACATCAATTTTATAGGCATATTCTAGGTTTGTGGGTACATTGCATAGGCGGTTTATGCGGTTGGGTACTACCTTTCATTAGAAATTAGGAAAAGATTTGCTTTATCTCTCTGCCTTCCAATATTCTTATACTGTTATTGAATTTTACTCCGGCACGTCTCAGAATAATCTAATTAGGCTTAAACTGTGTTTTCATAGGGTGTTAAGATGATCATATATCGTCATTCTGTAGAACTTTACTTATATATATATATATATATATATATATATATATTATATCCTTGAGATTAATGATAATGTTTTATAAAATAATTAAAGTAAATTGTCCAACTTATATAGCTGAGAAATTTTCATTTGGGACCTCCTCCTCTAGAACGTATTTGCTCTTAATTCTATCGGATTCATCCCTTATAAAAGGAAGATCATTTGTAGTTCTAGTAGCACTAGTTTGGAATACTGTCATACCTATTCAAGAAAGACGATTTTCGAACTCAGTGGAAGTCTTCGAAAAAACTCTACTGAACAATTTCTGAATTTTATTTATTAAAAACAAAAAAGATAAATTTCGTCAGCTGTAGCCCGCCCCGGGAGTGGATTGAGCAATATACGAAAATGAGATCTATGGTCTTGTTTAAGTGAGTTCATTCCACGACCTAAGGAAGCATAGCTGAATGCTATCGGGCGCGATAGAAATATTCAAGGGAATATTGGTTTATTTGTCGACAATCAAGCGGCAATACTATCGCTCAAATCACCGAAAACTACCTCTGTTCTAGTCAGACAACATAAAGAGGAACTGCTAGGACTAAGTCGACTCTATGACATTACTATAGTCTGGGTTCCTGCGCATAGGAACTACTATGGTAATGAACAGGCAGACGAATTAGACCGGGCAGGCTCTGCTATGAATGCCTCCTTATCGGTTTCTGTCGCAATCCCGTTAAGAACAGTCAAAAGCAGAATCCAAAAACACTTTTTAGAAAAGGCAAAAAATAGATGGCGAAATCTGGACAAATGTAAAGTCGCGAAACGTAAAGACATCTCGAGACTAATAGCATTGTTTACAGGTCACTGGACGATCGGAAAACATGTAAGGAGACTTGGTCTCCCTTACAATGAATATTGTCGTAGTTGTGGCAATCGCGGGAAGGAGGAGACAGTATTTAATTTTCTTTGTGAATGCCCAGCCTTGAACGCAAGCAGACATAAATTTCTGGGAGGGTACCAATTAGACAACCTCTGTGAGATATCTGACACTAGACTCAGTGACATCATTAAATATCTCAATGCTACAGGCTGAATCTAATTAATTTATGTTCTCATTGTTCTTCCCTACATTTCTATCTCATTACAGACTCAATACAACTCATTCACCTGGCGAGCAGTGCGGTTCCATCAAAACGGATTCTAACGAGTCTAATTGATTGCACGTAAGGTTACGTTCTACCACGTAAACCAACCAACCAACCAACCAACCAAGCTATCGGGCACGTCCACAGGTTGCGGATAGTGGAAAGTTCCGTGGATTTGCTGAGCAACTGCCATGGCAGTCGCGAACAGTCAGCGGTTCCGAGTGGAGGGTCTCAAAGGGTTTCCGGATGGCACTGGACTCCTAACAAATTCTGAGTGTTTACGTTACTCGGAACGTCAAGGCGAGTGATTGGCACCTTCAAAGAACCAATAGCCAACAGCTACCAGCGACTGTTCCTCATGTCTGGGGCGGATGGAAGCGGGCGTCGGATCTTGTAACAAGCGGCTCGCTATATAAACGTGATGTAAGGCTTCTAAGCCAGCCCGCCTGGAAGCTTTGCTGGCAGCCAAAGTTCCAGGATCGAATACAGAAGCCCAATTAGCTACTCATCTTAAATCAATTGATTACCGAAACCTCAAGAGGCCCTATGCTCCTTATAGGAACAAAAGGAATTAACATATATATTATGGCTAATGTCATAGGAAATAAATGAAATTAAATGAAATATTTCGTTGAAAATGGTACATAAATTTCGATTGGCCACACGAGTTTATGGGTGACTTTATAGTACAAATGCATTTTATTGCCATTTAGGAACAAATCTTTTTTTAATAAAAAAAAATATTTTAAATAATTAAAAATAAATATTTCGTTCTTTTCACATATTTTTCTGAAGATATCTCTTATGATTAAAAAAATATATTTTCGCTTGATTTTTATTATAAGTTACAGATTTATTTCCAAAAAATTTTGATTCTGCCCTGCTTTGCATTGTATGAAGAAACCAAAGTCTAATGCACATTTAAACTACCTAAAATTATGAATGGAAATACTATTTCGAACATCTTGGCCAAATTTCAACTTCCTGCAAAGATTGGAACAGGATGCTACATGGCCAGATATGGGATATATGTATATATATATATATATATATGTTTTATACATCAATTTACAGGGAATTTCTCTTAGATGAACGCTAATAAAAATTAGCAAAATCAGTTCATAAATATTCCAGATATCGCCAAAAAACTGAAGATAATTTCAAAAACGTTTCCATTTTTGACTTTTCTAAGTCCCTATATAAGCCCCTATATAAGCTAGCGACTTCGTTCTTGCACAAAAAAATCGAAATGTTTTTTTTTTTTGTATTTTTTTCTTTTTTGCGAAAGAAGTTAAGAAAATCTTTCTACTAGTAACATAGATATAAAAGCATTTTTAGAGTTTTTGTAGCTCCTATGTTTTTATACAGATCGGTCGTAAATATTTTTCTACAATATCGGATTTTTGAATTCACAGTTGTTTGCAAATCCTTTTTTTTCATTTATTTAATGGCTGCTTTGCATATACAGTACGAGCTCGATTTGTGCAACTACCTATTATTGCAACACCACGATTTACGAAACCAGTAGTTTTTTTGATAGATAGATAGAGAAGGTTGATGTGATACCAGAAAGTACCACATCTCCACCCAGAAATCGATCTCGGTCCATTGTGAGTCCCTTCGTTGAAAGAGCTGTGAAATATAGAATATAGAATGCAGAAAATAGGAGTGTAGAAGTAGAAGAGAAAAGAGTAGGAATGAGAACGAATCATATAGGGGGATTAGCAATGTTACCAACCCCCCTAGGGTTATAACCCCGATTCTCCCTTAAACAGTCGATTCCCATGACGAAGCCTATGACGTCTACAAGCTCCACGTCCCGAACGTCACTTAGCCCGCCGATTAATTGGCTACCCAGCCATTTCATCCTACGATGCTGCAATCGTGGGTAATGGCACACAATGTGCTCAATAGACTCGGTCTCGTCGACGTCTCCACACATTCTACAAAAATCAGAATTGCTAGCGTTCCGTCTAGACCTCATCTTCCCTATCAAACAGTGACCCGTTATGGCCCATATCATGATTCTTAAGCTCTACTTATTCAAGCCCAGGAGAGTGCTAGTGCCTGCAGTCGTTTTTTAACTTTACAGTCGTTTTTTAACTTTACAGGGTTTTTTTAAGTGAAACTTTTTTCCAAAAAAGTAACGATAAGTGCAACTTTCTATTGATATTTGTAATATTACATCAATTTTTCATAAGATTTTTTTCTTGTTAAAAAATGTAATGATCGGCAGATATATTCAAACACATTGAACAAAATTAAAATTGCAACGTATTCGAATTAGTTTTTGATTTACTCCGAGATGTAAATATTGAAATAAAGCGTTTGTTTATTCCTTTTATTTAATTAATTAATTAAATTGAATTTCTTCAGTGGACGATTGTCGCAACTTTTTGGGTAATTGCAACAACCCTGGGGGCTAATTCTCACATTCGTAAGCGAATAAATTTTCATTCGAATGTTCGAATTTTTTAACATTTGGCATTTCCTCATTCGATAGCCAATAAAATGTATTGAAATTTCTAATGATGGCATTCGATAACGAATGATCATTCGAATGCAACCTTGCGAGTTTTTACTCGTAAGCAAAGAAGCATTCGAAATAACGTATTTTTAGCAAACAGAAGAAAAAAAAAAAGAAAATGTAAGTAAAAATTTGTTACTTATTTTAAAAAATATCATAATATTAATAATTTTATTACTTTTAGGTCAAAAATAACAAAAATAAATTATACACAAAAGGAGATTCTGGCCGACTTTATGGCAGAACATACGGACTTGGCAAAAAGTATTTTACCAAACAGTTCCCAACCTCCGGATGCCAACAATGATAATGTTGCCGCTAACTGAATTTTTGGTGGAACCATGGTGGAAAGTATCCCCACAAACTTTAACTGCCCAAGAACATAGTTAAATGCTTCCTTTGTGAGCCTAAAACATCTTTTGAATCTAGAAAAACACATACATTAATACATATGTATGTATGTATGTACTTATTTATACTTACTCATTATTTTGTCAATCTTAAGTGGTCGGAGGAGTTTCTTATTTGTTTCCTTATGACATTAATGTTTTCAATTTCGTCAGAATCAGAAGACGACGAGTAAAAAACACAATGGGATCCATTTTTAATTTAAAATTATATCTTTAAGAAATTTCGCTTTCACTTGTGTTATTTTTTGCACAACCATATGTTTTTTGTTTACATTTTCCTTTATTTTATTCAGTGTTGTAATACGTTCCTATTTAAGTTTTTTACAACACTGAAGCAATGAATCGATTCGATTCGTATCGAGTACCATCATTAGAAAATTTTTCACTGTCGAAATAAATTTCGATTCGAAAACAATTTCGATCAAGACTGCCAGAATTAGCCCACTGGTTTGATATCGGTTGCTTTTTATTTGAATTTTAAAATAAATTTATTGTACAAAATTTTTTAATAAATGAAAATATCTCTTAAAACTTCAAATTTTCTATTTTCATTCGTATATGAAAGCTTAATGTTATGAAATGATTTGAACACGGCTGTTTCATAAATAATTATTTTAGTAGTTTTTAATTGGTTTTCAACAAAAACTAATTGAAAATGATTTTTCATTTACATGGAAAACCCAAAGAAATTAATGTAGTTTTTAATTCAAAAATCAAATGAAACCCAAAGCTGCTAGTTTTCATTTGGTGTAAATGGCATATGCAAGTAAAATAACCCCTGGTTTTTAAAGCAAATAAACCAATGTTTTTTGAAAAAAAGTAGGAGTATAAATTCCGTAATAAAAAACACGGCTATTAGTTGGGACACATAAATTTTGTTATAATTTCAAATAAATTTTCAAACCTTTTTAAAACTTTGGCACAGTTTTTCTTTTTTTTTTATTTCGAAATATTTTAAAATTAAAAATCTGGTAATTTTAGATTACTTATCAAATTCACAAACTATACATTTCACAGAATTTTTATTTTTTCTACATTTATTTATATATTGAATCTGGCTTTTTTTAAGGTTTCACAATATATACCTATTAAAATCTAAAAACTGAGTATTAATTGATCTCTAATGAGAGCATAGATAGTTGAATTCATATGGTGCACCCGTCATGGTCCTAAGATTTTTTGATTGGGCTTATGTATAAAATCAATATTCGTATTATTGACTGTTAGCCATAATTGGATGCCATTTGCCGATACTGGTTTTAAAACGTTTTTAAACAGGATTACTTTATTGTCAAGGCTTAAATTTGAATGATTATTGGCTAGAAGCTTTTTTCATAGAATATATATATATTGGCCAAAACGGGTTTTTGTATTTTTGTATATATAAGCTATGGACTCTCAAATTTTTAACTCCCTCGAATTTCGAATTTTTAAATTAATTTAATCGGTCCATAAATTTTCAAAATACCCTTTTTTTATTTATTATTTATTTATTCATTTTTTTAACTAATGTTGTCATTTGATATTGTTGATGTTTCATCAACTATAAAATATATTAATTTTTCATCTAACATCTAAATACGAGTAAATGGTATATTAGATTTGGCATGGCCGAATATGGCACCCTAACTTATTTTTTAAAAATTATACTTTTTTTTGAAAAAATATTATTTTTTTAAATTGAAAAAAGCAAGTAAGAATGTTGTGTTCGGTTTCGCCGCATCAGTAATCATCTGCAACTTTATATGCCACCCTAATTTTAAATTTTCTCGAATTATCTATATATATATACTTTTGTATATGAGATATCAGCAGAAAAGTATGAACTGGAGTTACAACGGACGACACCTTGTGTTCGTAGTATTTGGCCTATAAATTTTTTTGTTTATGAACCGATTTTGCCAATTTTCAATACCAAACCTTATATAAGACAGATATTTGAGCCAAATTTCGTACTCCTAAGTGGTACGCCCCGTGCCCTGTCCTGCTTTTATCAGACGGTCAGACGGACTCAAAAATATGTACCTAAACGAAAACAAAAATAAAAAAAAACAAAAAAATTTTTCCGTCAGTGAGACTCGAACTTGGACACACACTAACCATTCGTTTTTAGTGACTAACGTCTTACTCAGTACACCATCTCGCATACAGCATCCTAAGCGACAAAAACTCTATTTAGTTTAAAATATCTTTTTAGACATTTTGTTATAAAAAACTAACAGCTTCAGAATGGGGTTGAACCAACAACCTTCTGGTTGTTAAACCGGAGCTCTAGCCAACTCATCCACGTGATTGCAGTATTACTGTGCTATTATACTACTGAGTACTTATTAATGTAATACAAAGTAGGCAAATAATAATGACACCTCATTACCAAGAAACTACTTTAATAAGTAGTTGTCATTACTGAAAACCAAAAAGTTTTTGCTGGGATGTTACACATGGAATGACAAACCAAATATACACTCAATACTTTTTTGATAGTGGGTATAAAAAAATGGATTTTAGACTTCCACAGAAATTTTAAGTATCACTAGCAACAAAATTATGAGAGAAAGATTATCGTAGATTTTAACTCATATCACGTTATAAAAGATCTAAAAATATAATTTAATATATTTTTTTTAATTTCTTTAAACATTACTACTTAAACATTTCCTATAAAATTTAATTTAAAAAATTTAACGTTTTTTTTTCAAATCAATTAAAACCATAATTTCAAATCACTATCAGCTGCTTAAAAATATAACTGAAAGTATAAATATTATTAAAAATAAATAAAAAATAAAGAAAACATGAAACTACAACTGCGCACCGGCCGGAGATATGCTGACAGTTGTCCTAAATTCCAACAATATTTCTTTAAATTTATTTTTTCTTACAACAAAAGAACCCCATGAAACGTTTCAAGAAATTACGCCAATCCTTTCGCATTACTAAAAGAATAAACAATAAAAACCAAAAGCAAATGTTTATTAAAAAAAAAAATAGAAAGAAAATCTAACGTGCCTTTACAAAAAGGATTATGTAAGTAAGATCAAGCACAACAAAATTACGTAGGAAGAGGATGACTGAATGAATGGATTGGATTGTAAAGAAAACAAAGCATTTTTTTTTTTTTAACTATTCTATGATCATATGCCTGTAAAAGATATTCTCATAAAGATCTTGTTAAATTTACAAAAAGCGCACACAATTATTTACAAAATAAAAAAAAAAAAAAATAAAAAATTGGAGAAATACCAGGTTTTTTTGTAGAAAAT
Source organism: Protocalliphora azurea (assembly GCA_932274085.1). Taxonomy (NCBI): domain Eukaryota; kingdom Metazoa; phylum Arthropoda; class Insecta; order Diptera; family Calliphoridae; genus Protocalliphora; species Protocalliphora azurea. The sequence goes on from OW026519.1 coordinate 57,268,996, forward strand.
ATTTGAGCAAAAAAACGTGTGTTTTTCTATAAACTAAAACGTAATAAATTTTGAGGGTGGATTTTTCTATAGAATCAATAGAAAATAGAAAAAATATTTATTTATTGTTAAATCATGTGTATAACGCCAACACACTTTTTACTACAAGATTACAAAAATGTTGACGATGATGATCTTGTCATCATAATTCCAAATCTAAAATGATTTTGTTAATAATAATCCTGTGTCTACCACACAACGAAAAAAATCTTTAAACACTTTGTTAAGGTATTTTTATTTTTTTTTTTCTTTTAATTCAAAGGATTTTTTGGTGATGATATCTCTTGTTTTTATACTTTTTCTTTTAAGAAATTTTTCTAAAAAAAACTTTCTTTCAGCCTGATTAAATGTTTGTCTAAATTGTAACAAAATTTTGTAAAGAAATAATAATAAAAAATTTAATGTTTTGTAGGCTGCTATCATTTATTACATCTGTACTTAAAAAAACTCTTATCTCTTCCTCTCTCTCTCTCACTCTCTCTCTATCTAACTTTCCCTTTAATTTATGTTTTTCTTCCCTTTCCAATGTTTGCTATATATTTTGTAATTTTTTAATTGTAAACTCTAACACGCATTATCTCGCTTATTATTTTTTATTATTGTAAAAGCCTGGCCGTCTGTCTGTCCGCCCGTCCTTTTGTCTATTTGCTTGTCTTTTTAAAGTGGACGCGCAAAATTTCGTTCTGTCAAATCCGCTCAACCCTTTTTCACATTTTGATTCATTTATATTGTTTTTAATAGTATGTGTGTGTGTGTGCATAAAAACATGACAACAACAATAATTTTAAAATTTATTTGTTACTGTTTTTATTGTCCTTAACAAAACAGGATTAACACGGGGAAGCTGCGCGCTGACTAATGAAAATAACAAAAGAATAAAAAAAAAACGTTACACAATGATGACCATGAATATTTGCTGTACTACTCTCTTTTTATTCTCTTAAATCAAAAAGCATATTCTCTTTTGAAATATATTAAACATATAGTCAGAGAGTCAAAAGAATATATATAAGGAAATAGAGTCAAAAGATTTTTTCTATAAGAACATATTTGGCCATATTTTGTATAAGAAAATCTTTGGCCAAAGAGCCAAAAATTTTCTATAAGAAAATCTTTGGCCAAAGAGCCAAAAATTTTCTATAAGAAAATCTTTGGCCAAAGAGCCAAAAATTTTCTATAAGAAAATCTTTGGCCAAAGAGCCAAAAATTTTCTATAAGAAAATCTTTGGCCAAAGAGCCAAAAATTTTCTATAAGAAAATCTTTGGCCAAAGAGCCAAAAATTTTCTATAAGAAAATCTTTGGCCAAAGAGCCAAAAATTTTCTATAAGAAAATCTTTGGCCAAAGAGCCAAAAATTTTCTATAAGAAAATCTTTGGCCAAAGAGCCAAAAATTTTCTATAAGAAAATCTTTGGCCAAAGAGCCAAAAATTTTCTATAAGAAAATCTTTGGCCAAAGAGCCAAAAATTTTGTATAAAGAAAATCTTTGGCCAAAGAGCCAAAAATTTTCTATAAAGAAAATCTTTGGCCAAAGAGCCAAAAATTTTCTATATAGAAAATCTTTGGCCAAAGAGCCAAAAATTTTCTATATAGAAAATCTTTGGCCAAAGAGCCAAAAATTTTCTATATAGAAAATCTTTGGCCAAAGAGCCAAAAATTTTCTATATAGAAAATCTTTGGCCAAAGAGCCAAAAATTTTCTATATAGAAAATCTTTGGCCAAAGAGCCAAAAATTTTCTATATAGAAAATCTTTGGCCAAAGAGCCAAAAATTTTCTATATAGAAAATCTTTGGCCAAAGAGCCAAAAATTTTCTATATAGAAAATCTTTGGCCAAAGAGCCAAAAATTTTCTATATAGAAAATCTTTGGCCAAAGAGCCAAAAATTTTCTATATAGAAAATCTGGCCAAAGAGCCAAAAATTTTCTATAAGAAAATCTTTGGCCAAAGAGCCAACAATTTTCTATAACAAAATTTTTTTAGCCAAATCTATTTATAATATAATAAGAAAATCTTAGCTAAAGGAGCCAAACAAAATCCTTGACTAAAGTGACAAATCTTGAGAATTTTTATAAGAAAATCTTTGGACAAAAAAAAATCCTAAAAAAGGAAACAAATCGAAGAGAAACATAAAAAAATATCCTATAAATCTTCAAATTGATCTTGATCGAAATATATAAATAAAATTCATTATCACTCTAGGTGGTCTTCAATCTCAAAATCTTATCGCTAATGTCTTGCTAATTTATTCAAATATATCTCTTAAAAAAAGGTCAGTTTTATTTTCTAAATAAAGAATTGACCTTGCCTCATTGTTAAAAAAAATTAACAATAAAAGAAAAACTGTCAACAAATTCACAGCTTAAAATATATTCCTTTTTATGCATAAATTGAAAAATAAATTGCTATATTACTCAAAAATTTCCCTAAAGATCCCAATCAAAAACAACAAAAATTTAAATTTTCCTAAAACAACTCAATAAAAAAAGAACGATAAAAAATCTAAAAAAAAAATAACTAAAACAAACAAAAGATACTAAAATTTAAATGTGAGAAAATTTTATTGCAATTTTTAAACCAAAAAATAAAAAGAAAAGAAAACAATTTCCTTTTTTTTAACAAAGAAAAAAAAGGAAGATGATCAATGATCTTTTGGGTAAGAACGATAAAAAAAAGAAAACTTCTATTGTTTTTTAAATGTTTCACCCCCCTTAAAAGTCCAGTATTAAAAAAATCAATATTAAAGCAAAGAAATCTTAAATTATATGACCAGGTAATAAAAAAAAAAAATAATTTTTTTTTTGCACAAGATCATCATCAGCGTCATTATTTAACCTAATGGACCCTGACCCTTAAAAACAATTTTTGTCTGTCCTTTCGTTTATGTTTGTTGGCTGCATTTTTCCTATGATCATAAAGAACGGCTGTTGTCTGTCTCTGTGTATTTTAATCTGTGGCAAAAATTGTCTTTACGGGTGAATTCTTCTTCAATTAAAAATTTAAGATCTTATTTTTGTTAATGTTTACTTTGCAGTTTTTCTTTAAAAAATTAAATAAGTTCTTAAGGGTGGTTTGGATGTTGGCGAATTTTCTTTTTGGAAAGCGTTTAGTTTTTCTTTTTCTTTTTTTTTATTTCTTTGTTGGTTTAGTGTACAAACAAATATTTTTTAAAAGATTTTTATTGATTTTAACGAAAAGGATAATTTAGTTTCTTTAAGATATTTATTTAGGTTAAAAGATAAACTTTAAATTTAAATTAAGATTTTTTTAAAGATAACAATAGTTTGCTTAAATATTTCTGTAATATGAAATCTGATTTATTTCTCTCATATGCTGGGAGATGTAAGAAAAAAGTGTTTTCAAATAAATGTTTTCTTTAAAAAAAAAGTAGAAATAATAAAAAAAAAAATCTAGCTAAAATAGAATTTTTGTAAAACTATAGCAATAGCAAAGTTTCCTATAAAAAAAAATAATAGCAATAGCTAAAATATTTGCTATATAGCTAGAAATTTCACTATAGCTTTCATCATACTACTTTTAATAATGCTATAGTTTTCATTAGAAAATTTTTCCTTTTGCTAAATTAAAGCTAAATAGCAAACATTTTTTATAGAAATGTCTAGCTAAATAAAAAAAGCATTTTCTATAGCAGTTATAGCTAAAGAGCAATAAATTTTGTTATATAACACTTTTATTTTCATACTCCACAAATTTAGCATTTTGCTCTTTCAAAAATCGATCTTTAAACCATCAAATCCTCAAAACATTATTAATCTCTATTGTCAGTGAGTTTGTTTTGTCATTCACTTATATTTATTTATCATTTACATTTTCTCTTTTTTCCATTTTTAGCTAATTTATTCATTAATAAATTTTACACTTACTAAAGGAATCAATGAAATTTGCAAGACAAGAGTAAGCGAAAAAAAAAATAAATGTGCATAATCATTTCTAACAACAAAAGAGCACAGAGGGAGTTATCTCTTTCCCTTAAACTCATTAGCATGTACCTGTGTGTTTTTGTCTCTTATTGTTGGGCCTAATCTTAGGGTACTCTTTGTTAATTTTAACTTAAGGATATTTTTCATTGACTTTTTTTTTTTTTTATTCAAAGTGTTGACAGTTTTGAGGTCAAAGGTGATCTGTCTTAATGGTCAATATGCAAAATAAGATTATCATATGTGTTTTAAATAAAAGAAATTTTAAATAAGGGATGATCAGTTGTTAATGAGAGAAGATTACATTTAAATAAATATAAGTGGTAAAAGATATTTAGTTGAAATTTAAAGAAATTTTGTTTTAAAAGAAAACAATTAATAAAAATATTTAAAATTCCTTTTAAAAATTATTTAAATAATTTTTGAAGGAATTTAATTGTTAATTTATTTATTTATTCATTTATATATAATAAAATTTTCAAGAAAAATTTAATAATTTTGATGCTTAATTAAAAAAAAATAAAATTTAAAAAACTAACAAAATTAGCTTCTTCTGTTGTTATCTGCTATAAGATTATGAGAAATAATTTAGATTTTTCTGTTTACAATGAATTTTAAATTATTTTTGTAAAAAACAACCTATAAGTATTATTTGTTAAAAATAAAAGTATAAATTAATTTTGTTAAGTATTTCTCTTTCTAATAGTTAATGTAATTGTCTATAATATCAGTTAAAATAATGTTGACTTTTCTATTTATAATAATTATTAAATTTATTTTTATACCCTTCATCGCAGGTGTAATTTTTTTCCAAAATGTTAAAACTTTGATGCAATATTAAAAATAAAAGTATAAAAAAACTTAAATAAGTTTATCTATTTCTAATAAATAATGCTAATAGCTTTGGATGCATATTGTAATAAATAATTTTGCCTCTTCTGGCAAGAATTATTTTACCCTAGAAATTAAAACATTTTAAAGTTTAAGTGTCCGCACAGAATGCCAGCGTAGCGACACTAATTTAAAAAACGTTTGAAAAACTGTAAATTTTCAAATTGATATCAAATAATATTAATGAATCATTTTCAAACCTCAAGATAATTTTAAAAATATTTGATAAATAGTATACTCTTAGTTTTCTATTAAATTTTATTATGAAATAATTCATAAATCTAAAGAGACAAGTTAACAAATATTTGAAAAATGTTATTTTCTCAATTTGATATCAAATATTATTAACAAATCATTCTTAAAGATATTTGAAACAATATGTTAAAAAAAAAAAAATATTTGAAATATTATATACAAATAAATAAATACAATTATTTCAGAAAATATTATCTAATTAATGAACAAAATTGCAAGTCTATACAAAAGAAAACTTCGCAAAATATTAAAAATGCAAATTACTTTTATTTATGTTTCACATATGGTAGCAATTCACATTTGAAAAAAGTTTAAGAATTACATATAACAATAATTTGATAATAATAGCATTTCTCAATTTGACAATTAATTCCCCTTTTTGTTGAGAAAGCTATTATTTTTAAGTTATTTTCAAATAATTCTCAAACGTTTGACAGTGGAGAAAGGACTGGATTTCAAATCAGTCTCAATTTGATATCAAATATTTGTGTTTGCTGAGTCTTCTTTTTTTTTTTGGGCTTAGTCTCGGCGCTGTTATTCTGGTTAAAATTTTTTTGGAAGAGATAAATTAGTGTCGCTACGCTGGCATTCTGTGCGGACACTTAAACTTTAAAAATTTTTATTTTCTAGGGTAAAATAATTCATACCCGAAGAGGCAAAATTATTATATATATATTATATATATAATATATATAATATATATAATAATAATTATTATATTATATATATATATATATTATGATTAAATGACACTTCGCGACAAATTTCGGATCATCAAATATTCCAACACAAAAAAAGTATGTGAAAATAAAAAAAAATTTTAATTTATTAAATTTCAATGTATTTATATACTTATCAGTGTGACCAGATGTGAAAAAATTATTCAGCTAAATCGCTTTTAAAAAGCTAAAAAAATTCTAAAAAAAAAAATAAAAATGCATAAAAATAATGCTAAATTAATAAAGTACTTCTTTCAGTGGTATATTTTTATTTCTTTTTCATTTTTCATAATGTTGACCTACAATATTATTTACTTTGCATCTAGTTATGTACATCACACTGTGGGGCAGAATCGATTTTTTTAAACTAATTATGTAACTACTACTAAAAAAAGAGGAGTGTACAATTTAGGTTTGGAATTGAATCCATACTTTTTATGATTTTTGGAATTAAAGTAAATTATTTGTAAAAAATTAGTTTTTGGAGAAACTTTAAATATTTTATCTCTAATTTAGTTTTTGTTAGTTGGGATGTCCTAACGAAATTTTTGGTGACTGCTGATTTTGTCAACTAAAATGGTAAAGATTTAAAAAAATTTCAGATTTTTGTAAAAGAAATTCCACAATTTCCATAAAAGCGGCGAAAATCCCTAAAAATGTGATTTTTTCGAATTTTGCCCATAAAGTTCACATTTGTTGCACACAAATAAATTCTTTACTTTTTTCCATTTTCAATTCCAAAATCGAAAAAAATTATGATTTTTCGATAGCTAATTTTGTTCTTTATCTAAAAAAAAAAAAAAAAAAATTAGCAAATCGGATAAGAATATTGGGCTATTATTAAAAACACCGGACCAAGATTTGTCAAAATTGAGATAGTTGAAATGCAATTTGACTTGAAAACTATAGGAGATAACACATGTAAGCGTGTTTTTCATTGGCCTTACCGAGGACTTTAAAAAAATGTAAAAATATTTTAAATAAGATAAAAAAAAAAACAAAAACTTGACAAGCAGTTATAAATTTTCTATGTCAGATGTACCCTATTTTGAACCCCAATAGATCCGCCCCCCTTCCAAACTTAAAATTTTACATTCCTCTTCTCTGCCTACGTGATATTTTATTTAAATCCAATCAGCAAATTAGAAGTTACTGATTTATTTCCATATTGCACTACTGTGGATCACCCAGTTCGTCGTGGCATTGGGCATCGTCTAATTCAATGTGTTCTACTGCTTACAGTTCCTTAATATACTAGTGTACCTAAAAAGAAAAAAATTAGGTGTGCCGTTATCCCATCTACTTAACCCAGAGATGATCGGACAATGTCCCGTGATAATACCCATTTTAATTCTTAAACTTCTTTTGTTCATGCATTTGATAACCATGTATAGACTGATCCACAAAGCCCTTGATATCTTGCCAACTGTTCTATTTTCCATGTATAGTTAGTTCTGTTCATGATCCACTACTTTAATACCTTCAAGTTCATGTTAAAATAACAATACGTACACTGCTTGCCGCTTGAATAAGGATTCTCATTTTTTTTTTTAACTTTAATTAAGTATATCTCCTAAACTAAAGTTCAGAAAAAATAAATTTTTGCGCAACCAAATTTCAAAGTGTTGGCTTTAGTTTCCTGAAGAAATAAAAAATATACATATTTTGTTATATTAAAATTATGCATTTATTTAAAGTCATGTATTTCTGTGGTACTTTTTCGTGTGTCACTTGAATGAGGAATATTTTAAAACTAAGCAAAAGTAATTTATTTTTAAATTTTAGGTTATAAAAATGAAAGTTATTATCTTCTAGCATTCAGTTAGTAATGAGTACTGCCATCATTTTTAGAAATAACCTCAAAAATTAGATTTGGCATCGACTTGTATAATGACTCTAAGTAATTTAGCTAAATTGAACTCCATGCTTCCGTTATTGCATCCTTTAAGGATTCTCCTTCATAAACTTTTCTTGCAAGTCAACCCCAGACATTTTCCATTGGATTCAGGTCTGGTGAATATGGGGGCCAATCCAAAAGTTGAACAACTTGTTGAATAATCCATTGTTTTACTGCTCTGGCGGTATGAATCGGAGCGTTGTCGTGTTGGTACGTCCAAGGTATGGGTTCAACGAAATCATTAAATTTTGGAAACGCTTCCTCTAGATTGTTTTTGTAATTCGTTGCAGTCATTTTGTTGGATACAAAAACCAATTCTAGGTACCATAATACGAAATGGCACCCCATACCATTATTCCGCCTTCTTGGCTGTGTCTGCGGCTCAAAAATGACTCCTCCTTATTTAGGTCATGGAAGTAATAGTTATTCCCGTGGGGACCATCAATATTAAACTTTTTCCCATCGGAAAATACAACTTTAAACCATTTGTCGGACCATGTCATTGTATTTTTGGCAAACTGTAGACGTTGTGATTTGCGTTTTTCATTAAGTTGTGATTTTTTTTGCAGTTTTCGTTGGACTATGTATGGGCACGACTTTAAAATATACTGTTGTTACACTGGCACTGACTGCACTTTTTTCACGTATTTTTCATACCGACATGGCAGAATTTGATGCAATTCTAAGAATTTTTCAACTTTCTTTTGGAGTTGTTGCCATTTTCTTCCGCCCTTTCATATTTTTTCCATATCTTTCCACGTTATTTAAATAATTGTACACAACTGTCTTTCCTCTATTAATGTTTTTGGCTATTGGGGCCAGATTCTAACCCTGAGATTTCAAAATCAGAATTTTTTCTTTTTCAGAATTATTAAGAGCCTTAAAACGTCCCATTTTGAATAAAAACTATTTAAAAACTATCAAATTAAAAATTCTCTAGCCGTTTATATTGAAAGAAATTCAAATCTTACGAAACGGTCAAAAATAATCTCTTGACCCTTTTTTTAATTTGATGAGGTTTTGCTGATACTGATATTAAAATTACTACTACTTTCCTTAATGTGTATATTATGCAGAATTTTAAATAGTATTAACTTTTAATTTCAATATTTAAATTTTGTGCTTATTTTAAAAAGTGATAGAAAATGCTAAATATATTATTAAAAACTGTTAAATACTCGTAATATGCCAAATGCTAAATGAAAAGTTTGCAGCTAAAAAATGCTAAATTTAGTTTCAAAAATGCTAAAATGGTCACACTGGTACTTATTGTTTTATAGAATGCGGAGCTTCTCTTAGTTATTATGTAAGAGTTTCATTAAAATTCTCTTCCTTTTTATTTAAGGCATTTCTGATCGTTAAACCTCTATTCCAGCAGGAGATGTGTATGGGGACTAGGTGAAATAATGGACTGATCATAACCAATTTCAATAGGCTTCGTACTTGTGCCATGAAAGTCCTATGTGCCAAATTTCATTGAATTATTTTCAAAATTGCGAACTGTACGTTGTGCAAAAGTTTGCATGGATAGTCAGCCAGACGGATGGACGGACGGACGGACGGACATTGTTAGATCGACTCAAAAAGTGATTCTGAGTCGATTGGTATACTTTAAGGTGGGTGTTGGATGATCTTTTCTGTGTGTTACAAACATCAGCACAAACGCATAATACCCCAACCACCTATGGTGGTGTGGTGTATACTAACATTTGGATTAAATAATTTAAATGTTTTTATTTCCAATCATATTGAAAAAAGGGCTCCGAAATGATCGAACTTCAAGAGGCCATTATACCAAAAATACGAACTAATTTTAAAAAAGCCTTTGGAGTTTTTGTAGACTACTGATACGCTTTCATTTTACGTTGGAATTTTTCGGGTCAAATTTTTCTTGTTGCACTGTGTAATTTATAATTAATTTGTAATTTATAATTAAGGTTATTAAAAATAATTCTAACTTTTTATAGAATGGTCTTAAAATAATTTTTGAAAATATATTCTTTTATAAAAAGTTTGATATTTATGGTAGTAAAAAAAACTATGGTGTCTATTCTTGAAAACACGTCGAAGAAATTAAAATTTCCTTTAAAACAAAAACAAAGTTTAAAAAGTTGTTTTTGTTTACCTTACATTTCTAAAATGGAATTTACCGTTTTTAAGAGAGAGAGAGAGAAACGCGTTAAATTCTCACGTTTATTACATTTTAAAAATATATGGTAAACAAAAACAATTTTTTAAACTTTGTTTTTGTTTTAATGGAAAATTTCACTTCTTCGACGCGTTTTCAAGAATAGACACCTATAATTTTAAATTTATAATAATTTTACATTTTAATTTTCCGTTATTTTTTCGCTTATTTTTTATTTCCCTCCAAAATTTGCTTTAATGCTAAAATATCTTAAAAATTTCTTTATTAACAAAATAATTAAAATAAAATCAATTTTAATTGAATTTCAATTTCTTATAACAACAATTCAAAACCCCTCTCTTTATTTGCTAAAAACTTCAAACTTAATATTCAACAATTGTAAAGAAAAAAAAAAAAAAAAAAAGTATCATGAATAAAAATCAATAACGATATTTAACATAATTATTTATGGTTTGAAGTGTGTTTTGTACTATTTAATGAAAATGTCTCAATATGCAAATGAACAAAAAAAAAAAAAAAAGATGTTTTGCCGAAAAGGGTTACAAGATCAATAAAAAAAGAAAAGAATTTAAATATTTGCATAACATTGGCACAAGTCATAAACTCTCCCCGAACAAATCAAACTCTAACAACATAAAAAGGAGGAAAATAAATGTTCTTAATCAAAAAATGTGCAAAATAAATTTATGCAAATTAATACAAAATGATTTTTTTTTTTTTTTTTTGCAAAAACTAAAAACGCAATTAAAGAAAATATCAAAGTCAATCAATGATTTATAGAATAAAAATTGTATTGATAATAAGCAAAAAAAAAAAAAAATAATAATAATAAATTCATTAATATAAAAAATTATACAAAAACATTTTTACGGCTGCTATTTTTTAACGTATTTTCTTTGTTTTCTTCTTTAGCAAAAAAAAAAAAAAAAATTAATTTTTGCAAGAGTTCAAAGTTGCTGATCATTAACGGAATTTACTAATTTTTTCCATTAATTTTATTTAAAAAATCAACATTTTTTTCCCATTAAATTTCAAGTTCATTTTTTATAGAAAAATCTTATTTAAGTTTTTTTTTTCTTTAAGAAATTCTTTTGATTTGTATCCGTCTTATTGACAGCTGTAATAAATGATTAATGTTTATTTTTGGGAGTTTTGGGTTGACAGCTTCAAATTTCATTATCTTCAACACTAGTGTCTCTTTGTATGTAAGAGAGAGAGAAAGTTAGAGTGTAAAAAACATGATCATTGACACTCACAAAAATAATTGATGATTGCAGATTTTCACACTTGAGTTTACAATTTCTTTAAGGATAAACTTGAAGAAACAAATAATAAACAAACGTTTATCCTTTTTATTTTATTTTTTGATAAATGAGTTTTTCATAATTTCGTTTTTTTATTTTCGTTATTTATTTGACTGAAGAAAAAAAAAGAAATCATTAAAAAAACAGATTCAAATAATTTTAAAAGAATTAAAAAATGAAAAAAAGCATTAAAACTAGCAAAAATTTCCTATACAAATTTTAAGCGAAAATATTTTTAATATAATTATTTGAAAAGTAAAAAATAAAGAGAAATTTATTTACATTAATTTATACTTTTATTGTTAACATGGCTTTAAAAATTTTACATAAAAAAAATAATAAAAATTTTTTAAAATAAGATTTATTTCAAAAATTTTTAAAACTCGTTCTAAACAAAAAAAAAATCAAAATTATTTTGCATTATACCAAAGCCAATATAATTAGTTATTATAAACAGCTAGATTAAATTAAATAAATTTATACTATTATTTTTAATATTGCTTAAAAATTTTAACATAAAAAAAAAAATAAATGTGATTGTTTTTTTAATTGTTTAAAGTCCAATTCATTTTGCATAATTTCAAACTAATAGTATTCGCTATTAGAAACAGAAACATTTAATTAAATCAATTAATACTTTTATTTTCAATATTGCCTCAAAATTTTTAAATTTAAAATATATAAAAATTATGATTTTGAAGCTGATAGCATTAACTATTACAAAAAAAAAAAAGAAAAATAAAAATAGTTCTAAACGAAAAGGTCAAAATTATTTTGCGTGATCATAAAACTAAGAGCATTAACTATTAGAAATAGCAAAATTTATTTAAAATAATTAATAATTTTATTTTTAATATTGTTACAAAATTTATACATTTTGAACAAAAAAACATAAATAAACAAAAATTATTTAAATATAAGCCTTTTTTAAAAAATGATTTAAAAATTATTCTAAAGAAAGATGTAAAAAATTATTTTGCGTATATCAAAGCTAATATCATTAACTACTAGATATAGAAAAATTTAAGAGAATAAATTAAAACTATTATTTTTAATATTACCTCAAAATTTTAACATTTACAAAATAAATCATAATTATTTTTTTAAAATTTATTTTTTTTCTAAAATTATTTAAAATTCATTACAAACAAAAAAAAAATTAAAAATTAAAATTAGCTATTAGAAATGTTTTATGAAATTAATTTATATTTTTAATATGGGGTTAAAATTTTTCCACTTTGAAAAAAATAATATATTAAAAATTATATATAATATGATTTTTTTTTAATTTTTTAAAATTCATTCTAAACAAAAAAGTCAAAATTATTATTTATGGCCTTAAAGCAAATAGCATTAAGTATTAGAAATAGAAAAATTTAATAAAAATAATTAATACATTTTTAATATTCCTATTTTATTATATTTTTGTAAAGTCAAAATTATATTGCGTGAACCCAGAGCTAATAGCATTAACTATTAGAAATCGAAAAATTGACTCAAAATTTTTACATAAATAAATATGATTTTTTGATTTTTTTTTTAAACATTCTAAAAAAAATCAAAATTATTTTTTATGATCTTGAAGCCAATAACATTAAGTATTAGAAATATGAAAAAAATAATTAAATCAATTAATAATTTTATTCTTAATATTGCTTAAAACTTTAACTGGAAGAAAAAAATTATTTATTATGATTTTTTCAAAAATTTTGTTAAACTCATTATAAAGTGAAAAGTCAAAATTATTTAGCCTGATCCCAGACCTAATAGCATTAACTATTAGGAATAGAAACATTTTACAAAATTAATTAAAAGTTTTATTTTTAATATTCTTTTAAAATTTTTACATTAAAAAAATTTTTATAATATAATTTTTTTCAATAATTATTTAAAAATCATTTTAAATAAAAAAAATTTTGTGTGATTTTAAAGCTAATAGCATTACCCAGCAATAACTTATTGGTTTTCGGTAATGGCAACTACTTCTTAAAGTAGTTTCTTGGTAATGAGGTGTCATTATTATTAGCCTACACGGTATTACATAAATAAGTACTCAATAGTATAATAGTACAGTAATACTGCAATCACGTGGATGATTTGGCTAGAGCGCCGGATTAACAACCAGAAAGTTGTCGGTTCAACCCCATTCTGAAGCTATTAGTTTTTTATAACAAAATGTCTAAAAATATATTTTAAACTAAATAGAGTTTTTGTCGCCTAGCATGATATGTGCGAGATTGTTTTTAAGTTATGTTATTGAATTACATTAAAATTGCAACCATTATTTATGTAAATTTTAATATTATAAATAATCATCTCCATTTTATTATTTGCTTTGCTGAAAAAATTGAAAATCTTACTTTTCATATTCAGCCAGGGCTGTCAGATGTGGCGATTTTTCATCAAACGTGGCGATTTTTAATTGCTTTTAGCGATTGAATTTAGCAAAACTAAAGGCAAAAGTTGCAAGTTTGTAAAAATATAGTCATATATACAATAAATTGAAAATATAAAAGTTTAAAGGTGCATATTTCTGAAACGAGACATGATATTGGCTTGAATCTTTTTGCAAAAGATCGGAAATTATATATGCTAAAGTATAAGCTTAATTTGGAATACATATTTTTAAAATTTCTTTGGCTATTTAGAAATAAACCAAACAAAAGGCCCAATTTGGGGTTTTTGCCGAAATCAGGTTGAAATTACGTAATTTCCCATACATTTAGACACTTGCGAAATTACATAATTTTGTGTAATTTCAGTGAAATTACATTGAAATTACGATGCCCATTTCCGTGCAACTCTGTACATGGTTGGAAAAAATACTTTTTTTTCAACTATGTACTGCATGTTTCAACCGTGAGAAGAAAAAAAAACAATTCACAGCTGATCTTAAATTTAAACACAAATCTTAAAATTAATTATTAAAGTGATTTTGCAAAATGAAATCTAACCTTTTTACATTTTTAATTGCTGCTAATTAATAATTTCCAATTTAGTAAGTAATTGTTTCTTATTTGTTTCCATTTCAAAATACTTATAAAAAATACCCTATAACAATTTAAAATGTAAACAATAAGTATCAGCTGTTCACGAAATTGCAATAAATGTCATCTAGCCAGTATGAACAGAGTAAGGTATAGTGTGTTAGTCCCTTCACCTGCGAAAAAGGGTATTCTTTAGGGCTCTGTCCTCTTACCATTGCTTTTTTCGCTTTATATTAATGACCTTCCACTACAACTTTCGTATTGTAATATACATATGTATGCGTATAATGTTCAGTTGTATATAAGCTGCTAAAAGAACCAATTTGTTGATTTCCTATCAAGTCTGTATATGACTCTACATATACATGGGTCACTGCTAATGGACTACATCTTAACCCCAAAAAATTTAAATGTGTGGTTAGAAAGTCTCTATATTCACTAGTTAATACTTTACTTCTGATAAATCCTATTACATTGGTTAATGAAATAATCACCACAGTTGAAGCGGCTAAGAACCTTGGTTTTATTTTTAACAAGGAGTTAAAATGTTACTCACATATAAATGCTGCTACTGGAACTACCAACATATAATGCCCAAACATATTCAAGAACTCCTAGCAAAAGCCTACATCATGCCTAAACTTCAATATGGTTGTGAAATCTTCACAAATAATGATTCCTTTAGTAAAAATAAGCTTAAAATTGCCTACAATGCCATACTATGCTGTGTATATTGCGTCAAAAGATATGGTGATCCATCCCGGTTTTCTAAATTATGGAGTCAACATAAATGACTTAATGAAGATAAGGTCCCTGGTTCTACTGGCAAATTACCAACTTATTTATATAATCGTATACGATTTGCCAGACCAACAGAGGAATGAAACTGATATTACCTCGAAATCGTAGTTTAATATCAGATTGGCACTTTTTAACCTATTCCATACGTCTATGAAACTCTTTACCCACCCAACATCCAAATCATCGGTAATGCATTACAGTTTAAATAAAAATTACTTCATGTTTTTAGTTAAATATTCAAATCAAACAAAATTGTATGCTATATATCTTTATATATCATTTAAAGTTATTATACTGTTATGTAATTCTAAACATTCGTAAAATGTGTACCGTGATAATATCACACACTCCCAGCAAAAATTTTGCTTTCCTGGTAAGCTAGCAGGTATAATTGGAAACAAAAATAAATTACTTATTTTTTGCCTGAACAACTAGTTATTTTTGTTCGACTTGTCCACAAATTCATGTAGTTATATTTTAACTCTAGGGGTACTCAAAAATATGTACCTAAACGAAAACAAAAATAAAAAAAAAACAATAAATTTTGCCGTCAGCGAGACTCGAACTTGGACACACACTAACCATTCGTTTTTACTGACTAACGTCTTACTCAGTACACCATCTCGCACATAGCATCCTAAGTGACAAAAACTCTATTTAGTTTAAAATATCTTTTTAGATATTTTGTTATAAAAAAACTAACAGCTTCAGAATGGGGTTGAACCAATAACCTTCTTGTTGTTAAACCGGCGCTCTAGCCAACTCATTCACGTGATTGCAGTATTACTGCACTATTATACTATTGAGTACTTATTAATATAATACAGAGTAGGCAAATAATAATGACACTTCATTACCAAGAAACTACTTTAATAAGTAGTTGTTATTACCGAAAACCAAAAAGTTTTTGCTGGCCTGTAAATAAAAAGATGTTTGTTTTGTTGTATGTGATATCAATAAATTAAAATAATAATAACAATATAAAGCAGTGAACGCATTCACAACTGTGGAATTAATACAATTAATCCATAGTGGCCACCAACACTTTTTTTACTACGAATAGAAATGCGGTAGTTGGTCACTCTATTGTCATGTAAATCGAGGGCTCCCAAATGTTTGTTGTACTTTTTTATGGCTTTTGTTTGAGGAACTAGAATTTTTCTTTTATCCTGTGGTGAATAGTGTAAAACAGTACAATCATGCCGAATACGAACGAAATTGGAACTATTGGTCACTTTATTATTGTTGTTACAGCAAGCAACAAGTACTTTATTGTTAGCATTAAATACACAATTGTAATCGTACTTCTACAATTTTGATGCAGCTTTTTTCTTGGACTTTGCAGCACTGAAATATGAGCCAGCTCCTTATAGTCTATTTGATATTACGATGACTGTAGCTCTTCCCGTTGATGACTGTAGCTCTTCATTCGTAATTTCGGCATGAAATTTCGTAATTTCGCGCCGGTCTGAACAAGGCTTTATAAGTTAATAAAAATATTTTCGAAAATTTTTATATGACATCTTAAAATAAAAGCTTTGATAATTTAAACCAAAAAAAAAATTATTTTTTGTATATTTTATATAAGAAAATTTATGGCCATTTGCCACAGTTCTCAAAATAAAAATGAAAAAATTCATTATTTTACATGCACTAAATTTTATCTAAATCGTTAACCAAGGTTCAAAATTTTTTAAATTTAAAATGGAATTACTTTTAATATAAATTTTAGCAATATTTATAAAAATATTTTTCTACTTAATTAAGATACCTATATTTTTATATTTTCTCACCCAATAACTTCTCTTTTTTTTTTTTGAATTACAAAAAAATTTTTAAACAATTGAAATTCGATACTGTCAATGTAAATGATCGAATTGCAGTTTAATTATAATTTTATAAAAATTATTGATTGATTATGTGTTGCTTAAGAAAATTTTTTCTTAAGATTGTTTCCCTTTCAAAAAAAAAAAAAAAAAAGAAGGGTTGCATTAAACAAAACCTATCAGGTTACCAACCACTACACAAAATTAAATCTTTAAGATTTTTTAGTAAAAAAATGACAATTTCTTACCAAAAAAAAAAAAATAATAATAATAATGATAAATTAAAATTTTCATAACAACTTTCAATCATTAATTATAAAATGCTGTCGTAATCAGGAAGTAAAAGGATACTTTTTTCTTAAATAAATATTAAAAAAAAAAAAAAAATTGATGAGAAAATTTTATGTGCAAAAATAGAAATTCAATACTTTTATAAATATGTTATGAAAATCTTAATTCCTTTTTATCGCAATATTTACAAACAAAACAAATGAAAATTTTATGTAACAACTTTTATTTGAAAAAGGAAATGAAAGGGTTTTTTTTTCGTTGCTTTAAAAAAGAAAGTAAAAGAGTTGCTTAAGATTTTTTTGCTTGTACCTGATTTAAAGAAAAGAAAACTGTTTTTGCAAAAGGGGTTTTTTTTTTTTGAAAATGCAAAATTTGTTTTGTTATTGTTTTTGTTAAGCAACACATGCAAAAATGTTGCACCCTTCTTTTGCATTTTTCTTAATTTAGATTTATTAAGCAGTTTTTTTTTTCTATAACCTTTTTCAAGATTTCCCTTTTGTTGCAAAAAAAAAAGAAAATAATTCATTTGCGTAAAATCATTAGCTACATATTTAATCCTTTTCCTTGACAGTATTTGTAACATTTGCGTAAACCGTTATCAGGAAATTCGATATGCGCAAATTATGGTCACCGCCAAAATAAACGTGAGAAAAATTCTTAAATAGTAGAAATTTTCAATTTTATATAAAACCCTTTTCCCTTCAAGACAATCTAAGGTTTTTGTTATAAATTTTGCCAAAAGGAAGAAAATTGCGTACTTGAATTTAATAAAAGACCAACATGTTGTGAAAATTATAGATTAGAGAAATTTTAAAATTTTGCACTATGGGTGTAAAAAATTTGCATATTTAAGATTGTTTTTAAATGATATATAACAACAATAATGAATATTTAATTAAGGTTTTAATTAAATTTATAAAATCTCTGCCAGTGACTTGGGTTAAGCCCAGAAAATTTTGTCACGCTATAATTTAAAAAAAATTTGCATAAGTCTTAAGTGACATTTTGCTTTATTCTTTTGCTCAGAGGCGTACAATTTGGTTCATTCAATTGATGGGAACTAATTTCTTTTGGAAAAGAAACATTTTTATTTGTGTTTATTTTTTTTTTAACTTAATTTTTTTGCCGTAATTTCCAAAGAAACTTTTAGCAATAGCTAAAATATGTAGCTAATTTTGAGGTCAAAGGTGAGTTTTGTTGAAGTCAATATGCAAAATACTAAAAGCTTTTTGTTTAGAAAATATTATTTAAAATTTTTTATTATATATTTATTTATTTATTTACTAGCGGACCCGGCGAACTTCGCCTCGCCCCAATTTTAAGCCTTCAGACAAACTTTAGAGTAATATAATATATATAAAAATTATTCCTTTACGCTAAGAATTTTCTATTTCTTCATTTGAAAAGCCCTTAAGTAATAATTTCACACAAAATTCCATACAAAAAATCTATTTTCGATTTTTTTTATAAATATTGCACTGAATTTCAATTGATTGTAATGCTTTTAGCGTATATGGATATAATGCGTGATTTACGACAATCCGGAATCAGTTTAACAATACACAAATCTCGTATAAATTGCAGCAAGAAAAATAGCACATTTGTTGTAGAAAATTACAATGCCAAAATGACACCTGTCAGCTTGCGCAAAGTCTAAGTCAACGTATAACGCCATCTATCGGATTTTGATCAAGAACTTTCTATTTTTTCATTTGAAAAGGCTTTGAGGAGTAATTGCACACGAAATTTCAAACAAAAACTCGATTTTCGATTTTTCCAATTTTCCGACTTTCGCATTTTCCACAATTTTCCATGATTTATACTAAGAACTTTCTATTGTTTGATTTGGAAAGCCATTAAGGAATAATTTCACACAAAATTTCGTACAAAAACTCGATTTTCCAATTTTTCGACTTTTCCGGAGGAATTTCCCAAAATTTTCTTCTGTAAAAACCTTCTCGTCGAACAACTGACAAAAAATTTTACAGAAATCGGCCCAGCCGTTCTCATTTTATGAATTACTTCACATTTTTTACACCATTTTTATACAGCGTAATCCATTTCGAGGTTCCCTAATTTTTAAAGAAAAAAACACAGAAAATTCAAATTTAATGGGGAAAGTTTATTATCATTTGAAAGAAAATTCTTTGGCATTTATTTATTGAAGATTATGTCTATCAAATGTTGGCCGTTGCTACGTCGCAGATGGTCCATCCGTTGAGCACAATTTTCGATGACTCGTTTGAGCATTTCGATTGGTAACTGGCGAATGACACGCGTGATGTTCTCCTTCAAGGCCTGAATCGAAGCGGGTTTGTCCGCATAAACTTTAGACTTTACATATCCCCACAGGAAAAAGTCTAACGGTGTGATATCACACGATCTTGGTGGCCAATCGACCGGCCCAAAACGTGAAATTATGTGCTCACTGAAGTGTTCCCTCAATAAATCCGTCGTCTTGCTGAAACCAAATGTCGCCGAGATCACGAGCTTCAATTTCAGCCATCAAATAGTCGGTTATCATGACACGATAACGGTCGCCATTGACGATTACGTTCGCACCGTCATCATTTTTAAAGAAATATGGACCGATGATTCCACCCGCCCACAAACCACTCCAAACCGTTGTTTTTTCTGGATGAAGTGACAGTTCTTGACTCTTTTCAGGTTGCTCTTCGTCCCAAATGCGGAAGTTTTGTTTGTTTACATACCCATTGAGCCAGAAATGGGCCTCATCGCTGAACAAAATTTGCCTCGAAAACGACGTATCTTCTTGGAACTTTTTAAGAGCCCATAGAGCGAATCGATGTCGCTTGGGAAGGTCGAGTGGCTGCAGTTGTTGCACAAGCTATATTTTGTACGCTTTCAGTTTAAGCTCTCGACGTAAAATGCGCCAAGTCGTTACATACCTCAGTCCGAGTTGCTGCGAACGGCGCCGAATCGACTCTCCACGGTCTTCGTATACACTCTCAGCTACGGCCGCTATATTTTCTTCACAGCGTGCTGTACGTGGTCCATTCGGTCGAATATTATCCAATAATGAATGCTGGGTCTCAAAATGGATGGATAGTACGCTCAGTAGGCCGATTATGTTGACCATAAGTTGAGCGAAGTGCACGAAACACATTCCTCACAGAACGTGAATTATCGCAATAAAGTTGAACGATTTGAAAACGTTGTTCAGGCGTAAGTCTTTCCATTATGAAATGCCAAACAATACTAAACAAAAATAATATGACAGCATGACACGACTCACACATGATCTGTCAAAAAAAAGGCTATTGAAAAAAGTATCTCTACTTGAATCACCCATTATATAATAATTATGACTTTTTGGATTAGAATAATTTTTATATAATTTTCGAAAAATTCATAAAATTTATATTTTTCAAAATTTAATTATATTAAAAATATATTACATATTTATAATATATATAATATAAAATATTAAAAACTTTTACTATTTCCAAAAGCTAATGCTAGAAATAATTTTGACATTTTGGTTTACAATGATTTTCAAATAATGTTTGAAAAAATCCTATTATATATTATTTTTCTTTTTTCAAAATGTTAAAAAGGTAATATTAAAAATATAAACTAATTTATAGAAATTTTTAAAAACAAGAGTATAAAATAATTTAATAAAATGTTTAAATTTTTAATAGTTAATATTATTAGCTATAAGTTCATAAAAAATAATTTTGACTTGTTTACAATGATTTTTAAATAATTTTTGAAAAACGATCATATTATTTTAAGTTTTTATTTTTTCCGAAAGGTTGAAATTTTGAGGCGGTAAAGTATTAATTAAATTTTTTTAGTTCTATTAGAATTATTTTCAAAATTAAAAAAAATCATGTTATTTTTTTTTATGTTGAAATTTTGAAACAATATTAATAACAAAAAGTATAAATTAATTTAATTAAATATTTCAATTTGTAATAGCTAATGTTTACAAGCTAAAAGATCATAAATAATAATTTTTTTCTTTTTTGTTTACAATGATTTTTAAAAAAAAAATTTTGAAAAAGCTCATATCATAAACAATTTTAAATTTATATTTTCGAGAATATTTTCATAAACATTCAATAACAAAAACTTATCATTTAACTAAGTTAAAAATACTCCTCTTAATGCGGATTGGATTTAATGAGAAATCAATATATGGATAGAAACTGTTGAATTGATTGCATATACGTCTCATGGGATCAAAGTTGGCATAATTGGTTCGAAAATATTTTATTTTTAAAGGAGTATAATTTCTAATTAGACGATTTGGGATTACGAATTCGATCTTACGAAGCAGGAACTCAGAATTAATTGAACCGTTTACTAAATTAATTACAAATGAAATATTCATATATTTTCTCCTACTTTCAAGAGTAGGGAGATCAATAAGCTGTAATCGACTTTCATATGATAGTAAATTAATATTAGGATTCCATGGAAGATTACTAAGACAAAATAAGAGAAATTGTTTCTGGACCGATTCAATTTTCTTTATATGAACTTCGTATTGAGGATCCCAGACCACGGAAGCATATTCCAGGATTGGTCTTACATGAGATATGAATAATTGCTTGGAAACGTAAGGATCATTAAACTCTCTTCCCCAAAGCTTGAGGAAACCTAAAACTCCTTTTGCCTTATTAACAATTTGCGAAACGTAGAAATTAAAGGATAGTTTACAATCAAGCAACACAACCAGATCAAGAAATTCCTCGACTAGATCAAGTTGATATTCATTTATTGTGTATCTACAGAGTCAGACAGTGTAAAGAGGAACTGCTTGGACAAAGTCGACTGTATGACATTACTATAATCTGCGTTCCTGCGCATAGGAACTACTATGGTAATGAACAGGCAGACGAATTAGCCCGGGTAGGCTCTGCTATGAATGTCTCCTTATCGGTTTCTGTCGCAATCCCGTTAGGAACAGTCAAAAGCAGAATCCAAAAACACTTTCTAGAAAAGGCGGAAAATAGATGGCGAAATCTGGACAAATGTAGAGTCGCGAAAGAGAAACGCTCAATGCAACTCATTGGCTACAAATGCAAAGACATCTCGAGACTAATAGCATTGTTTACAGGTCACTGGACGATCGGAAAACATGCAAGCAGACTTGGTCTCCCTTACAATGAATATTGTCGTAGTTGTGGCAATCGCGGGAAGGAGGAGACAGTTTTTCATCTTCTATGTGAATGCCCAGCCTTGAACGCAAACAGACATAAATTTCTGGGAGGGCACCAATTAGACAACCTCTGTGAGAGGTATCTGACACTAGACTCAGTGACATCATTAAATATCTCAATGCTACAGGCTGGATCTAATTAATTTATGTTCTCATTGTTCTCCCCTACATTTCTATCTCATTACAGACTCAATACAACTCATTCACCTGGAGAGTAGTGTGGTTCCATCAAAACGGATTCTAACGAGTCTAATTGATTGCCCGTAAGGTTTCGGGCTACCACGTAAACCAACCAACCAACCAACTGGACTTCTTCTGTAGAACATCATATGTTTACACTTTCTTAAATTCAGATCCATTAGATTCATCATACACCAATCATAAAGATTGTCAAGATCTGATTGGAGTAAGGAACATTGATAGGAATAGTTAAAGGCATGGAACAGCTTTACATCATCAGCATACATTAATATTCTAGAATTCTTAATGCAAACTGGTAAATCATTTATAAATATTAGGAATAATAAGGGGCCGAGATGACTATCTTGTGGAACACCAGATAAAACAGGAATGGTTTTTGATGTACATTCTCTGAATAATACACATTGGCATCTATTTTTAAGATATGTGGAAATCCATTTAAGGAAAACAGGAGAAAATCCGAGATTATCCAATTTGAACAATAGGAGAGCGTGATTAACTTTATCGAAAGCTTTACTGAAATCTGTGTATATTGCATCTGTCTGTAAACCGGAATCAAATGCGGTTATAACTGAGGTTGTGAACTCCAAAAAGGTTAGTAGTAGTGGAACATCCTTTTCTAAATCCATGCTGAAATGGCGAAAGATAACATACAACTTGATGCTAAAGGATTTCAGTAACTATCTTTTCGAAAAGTTTTGGAATAACACTTAATTTAGCAATACCTCTATAATTGGAAATGTTGGATCAGCTTCTGGATTTAAACAAAGGTATAATATAAGATTTCCTCCAAACTTCAGGAAAGTAACCACTAAATATTGATACGTTGAATAAGTAGGTTATTGGAGATATAAGATAATGTAAACATTTTATAAGAACACAGCTTGGAACACCGTCAGGTCCCCATTGATCAGAATATTTTAGATTCTGTACAGCTCTCAGTACCATTTATTTATCTAATGTTGGACAATTTATTAGGGTTGCAGCAGGAATTGGATATGGATAATTGGAAAGTTCATGAAAATCTTTATCAGAATAGGCGGATGAGAAGAAAGCAGCAAACATATCACAAATATCTGCATCATTTGAGGATTCTTTATCTCCAAATTTCATCATGGACGGATATCCAGAGACTCGACGCTTAAAATTTACGAATTGGTGAAAATATTTTGGATTATTTTTAAAGTTTCTTTTCACCCTAAAAAGATAATTATTGTAACATTTGATATTTTCAGAATTGTAAACTGATCTTGTTATGGAGTACCTCATATAATCAATAGATAAACCGGATTTTGTATATTTTCTATAATGTTTGTTTTTCAAATTTTTCAAGCCAATGAGCTGCTTTGTAGTCCAATGTCCTTGTAGTCTCGTCATTGGTATAGATTTCTTAAAACATTTAAATAAGCCATCATAGAATTTATTCAAAATGATGTCAATATCACAAGGGCATACTTTATTATAAGGAATATATTCCAACCAGTTTTCAGAACAAAGTAGGTGATTTAATTTGGAATAATCAGTTTTGCTAAAATCAAAAACCATTTCATCATTTACATTAGATTGTAATGGTATCTTCGTTTCGACGTATACGCTTATTTCAAGATTGGGGTGTAAAAATGAAAATATTAATTAATTTAAATAAAATTTTCTTTGTTTAATTGATAATTTTATTAGCTTTAAAATCATATAAAACAATTTTAACTTTTCAGTTTATAATGAATTTTAAATAATTTAAAAAAAAACCTATAAATCATTTTTCTTTTTCAAAATATTTACATTTTGTGGTATGAGTAATATTAAAAATAAAAGTATTAATTAATTTAATTAAATGTTTCAGTTATTAATAGTAAATGCTATTGGCTTCAAGATGATAGAGAATAATTTTGGCTTTTTTACTTAGAATGATTTTTAAAGATTTTTTTTTAAGAAATCATATTACATTTATTTAATTTTTTCTTTTTAAAAATCTTAAGAATTTAAGGCAATATTAAAAATAAAATATTAATTAATTTAATTAAATGTTTCAGTTATTAATAGTAAATGCTATTGGCTTCAAGATTGTAAAGAATAATTTTGGCTTTTTTGCTTAGAATGATTTTTAAAGATTTTTCTTTAAGAAAACATATTATATTTATTTTATTTTTTCTTTTTAAAAATCTTAAGAATTTAAGACAATATTAAAAATAAAAGTAGTAATTAATTTAATTAAATGTTTCAGTTATTAATAGTAAATGCTATTGGCTTCAAGATTGTAAAGAATAATTTTGGCCTTTTTGCTTAGAATGATTTTTAAAGATTTTTCTTTAAGAAAACATATTACATTTATTTTATTTTTTCTTTTTAAAAATCTTAAGAATTTAAGACAATATTAAAAATAAAAGTATTAATTAATTTAATTAAATGTTTCAGTTATTAATAGTAAATGCTATTGGCTTCAAGATTATAAAGAATAATTTTGGCTTTTTTGCTTAGAATGATTTTTAAAGATTTTTCTTTAAGAAGTCATATTACATTTATTTAATTTTTTCTTTTTAAAAATCTTAAGAATTTAAGACAATATTAAAAATAAAAGTATTAATTAATTTAATTAAATGTTTCAGTTATTAATAGTAAATGCTATTGGCTTCAAGATTATAAAGAATAATTTTGACTTTTTTGCTTAGAATTTTTTTTTTTTAAATTTTTTTAAGAAATCATATTAAATTTATTTTATTTTTTCTTTTTAAAAATCTTAAGAATTTAAGGCAATATTAAAAATAAAAGTATTAATTAATTTAATTAAAAAATTCTATTTGTGTTAGTCAATTATATTAGCTTCAAGATCATAAAGAATAATTATGACTTTTTTGTTTACAATGATTTTTTAAATATTTTTTGAAAAAAATCATATTATAATTTTTTTCCAAAATGTTGAAATTTTGAAGTAATATTAAAAACAAAAGCATAAATTAATATAAATAGACTTTTGGTTTTCAAACTATGCTGCCAACTTGGCATCAATAAACTCTATTCCAAATTCTTCAAACAAAAGCCTTTCTCTTAAAAAATACAAATTAAAAATTTTCTATTTAAAAAAAAGGGTTGAAGAACATTAAAAAAAAAATTATATTGCAAAAAATAATTTCTGCTAAGTTGCAAAATTTTTTTTCCAAAATCACCCAAAACACACCCCTATTTCTAACACTATTTTTTATTATATTTTTATAATTAATGATTCAACTTTAAAATTTCCACCAAAAAAAAAAAAAAAAACAAAACTAAAATTACATAAAAAGGATTCTGTAAAAAGGAATTTTTATTACCTGTGTTGGCTAAACAAACGAAAGGATTAAAAATGTTAGAGAGCAAAAAAAAACTGTTAGAAGCAAACAAGCGTAACAAAATAAAAATGATCATGCACATTTTTCCTTTAAAATTATTTATACGAAAATTTCAATGATAATCTTTAGCAAAAAAAATGAAACATCTTTTAAGGAAAATGTTGAAAAAATTAAAGAAAATTATGTTAACAAGAGAAATAAAGGGGTGAAAGGGTGAGGAAGACTTTTGTGTATTACAAGAAAAAGTATCCAATGTCTTAGGCAAGATCATTAATTTTAATAATGTCATTAGTTAGGAAAAAATATTGAACATTATTTTTAAATTTTTTTAAAGAATTTTTACCTAAAAACTTAGTTGATTTTTTGCTAAAAAAAAAACGTGAGAGCAAATATTAATGATAATTTGATCAGTTTTTTTATTTTTTTGAGGAATTGAAACTTAAGAAGATTTTTAATGATCTCACTAGGTAATCAAAAGGATTTGTTTGTTTTTGAAAAGTTTGTAATTCAAATAGATCATTAATCAATTTAATCATTAGCAAATATAAAAAAATGATTTGATGAGTTTTAAGTTCCTTTCACATGTTACAGTGTCTGCATGCCAAATTTTAAGAAAACCAGTTGATTAGTTAAGAAGATATAGGGATAGGGAGCGTTTACTCATCTTGCCCTATTTCCCATCCTAAATAATAAATATTATAGGCTGTAGTTCCTTCCAGATGTTACATTATTTGCATGTCAAATTTTAAGAAAATCAGTTGATTAGTTAAATATTTAAAGTCGTTTCATATTTGTAAAAGTTTTTCACTTTCGAGGTGGTCAAACTTGGCCCACTGAGCCCCGTCCGTTTTTGATTTACACACTTCAACCAATAATATTCTGAAAGCCTAACTCCTTCTCTATCGATATAGCAAGTTTCACCAAGATCTACCTAGCAGTTTAAAACATCTATTTATTTTGCAAAATGCCCCACTGTGCAATGTATAAGCTTCATAGTAAATTTTTTTATCAAATTTCAAAACCTAAAAAAATGTATATGTAAATTAATTTGATCGTTTAATAGTCTTAAATTTATGTCCAAAACAGTTTCAATCAGCCCTGCTGTGCGATGTCAAATATGGGGCAAGGAATTAAAAAGCTTGACTGAAAGAACAAAATGTATTGTAATATCCCAGCAAAAACTTTGCTTTGGAAACAAAAATAAACTATTTATTTTTTGCCGGAATAACTAGTTATTTTTATTCGAGCTGTCCTCAAATTCATGTAGTTTTTTTTAGGCTCTAGGGGTATTCAAAAATATGTACCTAAGCGAAAATAAAAAAAAATTGTCGTTAGTGAGATTTGAAGAACATTTTGTGGAAGATGATAAAAAAACTATGATTTTGCAATCAAATACTAAACATATGTATATATTTTTCATATTTTCTCTTAAAGCTTTTAATAAATGCTTTTCAATAAATTTTAGTTAATATTTTTTTTTTTTTCTTTTAATTAGATAAAGAAAAAGTAACTACTGAAAATATTTTTTGTAAAAAAATAAAATAAAAAATAAATAAATAATAATAAAAAAAATAAAAAATAAGATGAAATTATATTGTAGCTAAAAATTGGTTTTCTGTCTCAAATTTTTTGACCGCCACTGTATATACAGTGCAAGCTCGGTATTCACGACTACCCATTATTGCACGGTTATCGCGACGGCTTAATTATTAAAATTGCAGATTCTATAATTGCGGCAGTTTACGAAAAAACGCGTTCTATTTTCGCGACTTTTATTTGTTTTATTTGTTTTTTTTTAATTTGATTACCATGTCTATAACCAAAAAAGGGAAATCCCCGTCTTTTGTTATATTAACCTTTTTGGATGATTTTGATCTTGAATTTTGTCAGTTTATTCGTGTCATTTGTTGTGTAAATACATCTCTTAATATGGAAAAAGTTCAACATATTTTAAAGCCAACGATTTCGCAAAATTTAGAGATTTCAAGAAACATTTAAAAGTGGAGATTTCATAAATTCAATTTGCTTGAATTACAATTTCCATAAGTCTTTGCTTTACCGCATTATAAAGCTAGAAAATTCATTAGAAAAAGTTCGTACGTACAACAGAATGCTGACATAAACCACTGGATTCAAGAAGAATTTCATGTGGAAAGTAATGAGGAGCAAATGAAATTATCAGATAGGGAATCGGAGGATTTATACGATAATGATCATGAAGAAAACAAAATTAAAGTGAACGATTGTATAACATCGATAAACATATGCATAAAATGGGCTTTGGAAAAGGATAAGCCGACAACAAAACTATATAAACTAAGTGATTCAATTATTATTTAAAAAAAATAATTTGCCAAAAAAAGCCACTCAAAATCTCTAATTTCTTTAAAAATGTTTAAAATGTAAATATATCAATAAAAACAATTCTAATTTTAAAAATTACATAAAATTTTTCAATAAACTTTTGGGTTCTGTTTTGGCGAAAATTCAGTTTTCGCGGCAGGCCTGGTTTTTAATTAGTCGCGAAAATCGAGCTTGCATTATATAATATAATAATCGATAAAATAAGTCCATGAAATTAGTTAAGTTATTTTCCATTCGAGTTAAATATAATAAATCTCGATTTTTTTGTGCGAATAAATACACAGAAATGTTTAAATGGATTATTCTTTAAAAATAAAATTGGTAATATCAAAAAAGAAACTAATTTCTTCCTGGTTGAAAATTTAAGATTAAGGCAATTTTAAAAATCAAAAAAGACTAGAAAAAAGCTAGAAGCTAAAACGAAAATTTTGAAAATAAAAAGGCTAAACTGGCAACACTGCTTACAAGTTGTTTTTTTTTTTTTGAAGCAAGCGTTGCTTGTGGAACAAATGAGTGTATGTAATTTTTTGAGTATAAATGTGAAAATATTTATATTTTTACATACATTTAGCCTTTTTTGACCTTTTTTAGAGTTCAATTTAGCCTCTTTTTTTTTTTGCTCACATCCTGGCAACACTGCTTACAAGTTGTTTTTTTTAAGCAACAACAAATGTGTGTATTTTTTTAGTATAAATATGAAAATATTAAGGCATACTATTTCTTTTAATTTGTTGGTAAAGTGGTGAAAGGTATAAAAGATTCGGCACAGCCGTATATAGCGCTCTAACTTGTTATTAATTAAACTTCTGTAATTTTTTTGAGAGAGGTCTTCACTCGGACTACTGTCTTACAAATCTCCGTCTAATAAATTAAGGACTGAAAGCATAGATTCATAAGTGTTGACCTTAAGTCTGTTGGACAATTTATTTTTCATTAGTGATAATTTAGAAAAAAATACGTTCGGCCGAGGCACTGCTATGAACCAAAATAAAAATATAAATTAAGATATAAGTATCATCAAATCTATTTTTTAATTTTCACAATCTAGTGCAGAAAGATTCGGCGTTTGATGTTTTAAATAGTTGTTCATAAACTTTATCTTTAGCTTTAGTTCTTAAAAGTTTCATTTCATTTATACATATTTCGAGGTCTCTTTTTACATCACTATATTTTCATCACTATATTTACATCAAAATAATTAATTTCTTCGTTAGAATTAGTATATAATGAATGGAAATATTTCAAACAACTTAGTTTCTCGTAATTTAGCACATACTCTTAAAAAGTTGCCATTTAGTTCCATTTTAAAAGGAAAAGGGCCAATTGGCGACTAAGCAATAAAACTAAAAAATAATTCGTGTGCCAAAGACTTTGAACCTATGTTAGTTGAATATTTTTGATTAAAATATTACAAAATTTACACATTAGTTGAGAATGAAGCGTTGAAACTTTTGCTTTTGTATATAATATAATATTTATATGAAACTAGCTTTTCTACCCTAGAGTTCATAAAATCCAAATTTATATCACGTTTGGATGTGAAAAATAAAGTAAGTTGCGCCTTGTCATAAATATCTTCCAATTTTAAAAAGTTTTTAAAAACAAAGATTTTTTTAAAATTGTTTATGGACTTTAAAAGGTTAATAGTTTTTATATATACTAAATGACTGAAAAATCAAAATGTGGCAAGAAGTCCGCGAAAAAACAAAATTTTCTGAAAGGGTCCATGAAACATGAAGAGTGGGAACCCCCGGTCTAAAGTATTGACAGACTATAACTATAGACCAGTCTATAGTCTAAACTATAGAATAGATTACAGACTAGAATACAGTATAGTTTAAA
The DNA here is from genome assembly GCA_932274085.1 of Protocalliphora azurea. Classification (NCBI taxonomy): domain Eukaryota; kingdom Metazoa; phylum Arthropoda; class Insecta; order Diptera; family Calliphoridae; genus Protocalliphora; species Protocalliphora azurea. The sequence goes on from OW026519.1 coordinate 57,299,012, forward strand.
GTGTAGACTAGACTATAGAATAGACTATAGTCTAAACTGTAGACTAGACTATAGTCTAAACTGTAGACTAGAATATTGTCTAAATTATAAAATATACTATAGTCTAAACTATAGACAAGACTATAGAGTAAATTAAAGACTAGACTTGAGTCTAAATTGTAAAATAAAAAAGACTATGGAGTAAGTTAAAGACTAGACTTGAGTCTAAACTGTAAAATAGACTATAGACTAGAAGAATAGACTATAGTTTAAAGATTAGAATAGACTATATACTAGACTATAGTCTAAACTGTAGACTAGTTTAGACTATAGTCTAAATTATAGAATATACTATAGTCTAAACTATAGACAAGTCCATAGAGTAAATTAAAGACTAGACTTGAGTCTAAACTATAAAATAGACTATAGACTAGAAGATAGTCTAAATTAAATATTATACTATATTCTGAACTAAGCACTAGGCTATATTCTAAACTAAAAACTAGACTATAGTCTAAACTATTGACTAGACTATAGTCCAAACTATAGACTGTATAAACTGTAGACTAAACTATAGTCTAAACTATTCACTAGACTATAGCCTAAACTATAGACTAAACTATAAAATAGACTATAGTTTAAACTGTAGAATAGACTATAGACTAGACTATACTCTAAACTGTAGACTAGACTGTAATCTAAACTATAAACTATATTCTAAATTATATGCTAGACTATAGTCTAAACTGCAGATTGGACTAAAGCCTAAATAGTACAGACTATAGACTAGACTATAATAAAGTTGACTTAATATATCGAGATCTTTTTAAATAAGGTTTAAAGCCTGTTCTTATTCTTATTGGTCTTTTTAAATGCCTGAATAACTTAAAACTTATAATTTCTTATAATGATATCTTGGCACGAGCCATTTGATGGACTGACCACTGGTCAAGTTAAATATTAAAACGAGTTATTTTTTCAACAACAAAAATATGAGGGAATAAAAAAAGGGAAGATAAATAAATATATTTCATAGTGGTCAGTTTATTAATGGTCAGTGTTATTCCTTTTGAAGGGGTTAAATGATGGCACGCTTTTGACATTAAAAGAAAAACTTTTTTAATATAATAATTATTTATGTAAAACATAAAAAAACATTTTATAAAACATAATAAATAACATTATTTAGTGTAATTTTTAACTATAAAATGTTTAAGTTGAATAAAACTAGTTTTCAGTTGCTTTGAGAAATTTCTAACGGCTTCTTGGTTAGATTTTATATTTTCCCATAATATTGTAGGCACTAAAAATTTCTTTTATAATTTTCTTTCAAATTTAGGTTTTTTTTAAGTAAATCCTGAGATGGACGTAAAATAAAAGAAAGACGAACGAAACGCTTTTGTTTGTAGCAGCAGCTTAACAAAAGGGATGAATGAAACTTCTTAACCGGACTCTGGCAATAAACCCTTCTATATTCAACTCTTTTACTAGATATTTATTGTAGTTGTTGTTTACTCATATGTGTTGTTGTTGTTGTTTTTGTGAAAAATCTTTATCTGCTGCAACCGCGATCTGTCAAGAGAGAATACAATGAATAAACAAAATATCAAAAAAAAAAAAAAAAAGGACCAAGAAGAAACCGGTTTGGACAACAAACATTAATTTTAGAAAAGCTTAGCAAAAAAAAATCCTTAAAAACCCCTTTTTTCACGTATGTCCTTTAGCAAATACATACAAATATAACTAAACATATGGCTGGAAATTAATAAAGGATGTTTTTTTATATATTAACTGCTACATGAGTATAAAACGGTCCAGGACTATAAGAAGTAATAAGATCCTATTCTGGTCATTGATAACAAAAAAAAAAAAAAATTATGATTTGCATTTTTTCGTTTATTTTAGAAAAGCGCGTAAAAATTAGAAATTTTATTATTGGACATGTTTGTGTGATGTGCCTGATCACAAAAGGGGGAAATTGAAAGGGTTCAAAAGGATGTTGATGATGAGGATGATGATGATGTTGGTCATACATAGAACTATTTTTAATTTTGGTATATACTATATGTATGTATGAGAGTTTTGCTTATGTGACCAATTGTTTTATTATTTGAAATTTATTTCTATTGTACCAGCCGTATTAGAGAGTAAACAACAACAAGGTCAGCGGCCATTTTTGAATAACAGGATAAAGTCATGAACTTTATATTATCTTTCATGTTTTCAAATTAACGGTTACTTTCAGCCTGTTACTAAGAAATTTGAAAAATTAAGTTGAGAAAATTTAGATCGTAAGAAGAAACTTAAGAAATTTATAATTTTGATAATATTAATATTTTTAAAAAAATCTGAAGATTTAGTTAATTTTTTAATTTATTTAATTAATTAAATGTTTACTAAATCTTAAATTCCTTCAAAAAAAAAAAAATAAAATAAAAAAAGTAAAAAAAAAATACAAACAAAAGACCGCAAAACGCTGCAATTGACAGAATAAACACAATTTTGCAATTTCATTATTTACCTAGTAGTTTTTAGGGACAGTTCGGAACTAGTAATTGCACCTATTATTTTTATGCCTAAAAGTCACTTTACCACAAATGTAACTAGTTATTTAACATGTGCATGTCCTAGGACGTAGTCAATTGCTATTTTTTCTGGTTACAAACACTAAAAATGCTTTTGCTGTCTTCTTTTTCGACTTCTTCCCATTTATCAAAGGGTCAGTAAAATAGCAAGTGACAATAGGCTCGTAATTAGTGAGTCAGACAGATAGATACTAGTGAAAATTATTGTCAAAAAGGGGTCAAATGTCACCGAAAAAAAAAAACTGCTGGGTACTTTTCGAATTTTAATTCTTAAATTAAACTGTATTTATTACAAAAAAAAATATTTAAAAATTTTGTTTTTATTATTAAGTAACAATTTAATTTTCCGCACGTGTCTGATCATTGATAGCTCTTTATAAATATCCAAAAATTGTGGTCAGTTTAACCCTTTGTTAAGTTTTGCTTGTTAAAAAAAAACTGGTTTTCTTAATCTATTGACCATTCAAAAATAAAGACGCGTGCCAAAATGACCATAGGCTACTTAAGAAAAAAGTAACAAAGCATCCCTTTAGAAATTTATGTTCCTAAGGTATGTAATTTAAATATTAAAAATGTTTAGAGTAAAAGTTAAATTGATATTAACAGTGACGGATTTTCATGTTGAAAATATACCTCTAAACATTTTTTTCTCAGTATTTATTTATTGAATCTTCATATATTAATCAAATCTTATCCAAATACTTTATTTTATGTCCTGCCAGTGCCAGACAAAAAATTTCGTCATCACGATATCTGCTCACATATGTAGGTGCTTATCGCTCTTCTGATTGGATAATTGCTACTGTGTCTCTTCTCCTTAATCGAGTGTGTTCGCCATAATTTAGAATATTTCGAGCAAGTGGATTTGAATGCAGTTCAAGCCTTTATAAATATTTTACTGCATATTTCGTAATCATAGATTTAACTAAAGGCACATTGAGATCCCTATGTATATTAGAGTTTTTAATATACCAGGGGGCTAATTCTCGCATTCGTTTTCATTCGAACGTTCGAATTTTTTAACATTTGGGATTCATTCATTCGATAGCAAATAAAATGTATCGAAATTTCTAATGATGGCATTCGATAACGAATGATCATTCGAATGCAACCTTGCGAGTTTTTACTCGTAAGCAAAGAAGCATTCGAAATAACGTATTTTTAGCAAACAGAAGAAAAAAAAAAAGAAAATGTAAGTAAAAAATTTGTTACTTATTTTAAAAAATATCATAATATTAATAATTTTATTACTTTTAGGTCAAAAATAACAAAAATAAATTATACACAAAAGGAGATTCTGGCCGACTTTATGGCAGAACATACGGACTTGGCAAAAAGTATTTTACCAAACAGTTCCCAAACTCCGGATGCCAACAATGATAATGTTGCCGCCAACTGAATTTTTGGTGGAACCATGGTGGAAAGTATCCCCTCAAACTTTAACTGCCCAAGAACATAGTTAAATGCTTCCTTTGTGAGCCTAAAACATCTTTTGAATCTAGAAAAACACATACATTAATACATATGTATGTATGTACTTATTTATATTTACTCATTGTTTGTCAATCTTAAGGTTTCGGGGGAGTCTCTTATTTGTTTCCTAATGACATTAATGTTTTCAATCTCGTCAGAATCAGAAGACGACAAGTAAAAAAAACACAATGGGATCCATTTTTAATTTAAAATTATATCTTTAAAAAATTTCGCTTTCACTTGTGTTATTTTTTGCACAACCATATGTTTTTTGTTTACATTTTGTTTTATTTTATTCAGTGTTGTAATACGTACTAATTTAAGTTTTTTACAACACTGAAGCAATGAATCGATTCGTATCGAGTACCATCATTAGAAAATTTTTCACTATCGAAATAAATTTCGATTCGAAAACAATTTCGATCACGACTGCCAGAATTAGCCCCTAGGGTGCAGCTGTGATTATTCGTAGAAGTTTATTTTGGCGCTTTTGAACTTTTTTTTTTAGATATTAGATGCCGAGGCGGTGCCCCATAACTGAATACCGTAGCACCAGATTGGCTTTAAGATAGAGTTGTAATGTAGAAGCTTGCAATCGAGACTAAGAACTGAATTTCTTCCAATAAGCCAATTAATTTGAATTGCTTTTAGTTTCATTTCAGCTAATTTTGCTTCTATATGCCATTTCCACGTTAATCGTTCCGATCCAGATGTATACCGAGGTATTGTTTGATTATTGTTTTTAATAGGGGGGCATGTTTCCCGATATAATTAAATATCCATTTTTCCAGTTCAAATATATGATCCTGTAAGTAACGAGATGCTTCATGATAGATTTCGTGTGCACTTAGAAGAGCTGTATCATAAGCAAATGTTGAAGTTTGGGTGTAGTTGTTTGTTGGCATGTCCGAAGTATATACTAAGTACAATAGAGGGCTCAGGATGCTACATTGTGGAACTCCAGCGTCAATTGGCTGAGGAGAACTTAAAAATTCGCTTTCTTTAATAATAAATTTACGACCGACTAAGTAGCTTTCTAATAGCTTGTGTGTGTTTGCTAGTAAGTTTAACTTCAATTTGTGTTTTAAACCTTCATGTCAGACTTTATCAAAAGCTTGGGAAACATCGATGAAGAGTGCTCAGTAATATTTTTTTTTTTTTTCTCGAAAGGCTTTTCTTATAACATTTACTATTCCATGAGTTTGTTAAATTGTGCTGTGTTTTCTTCTAAAACCGAATTAATGGTTCGCAATAGATTTATTTTCATTTAAAATCGGTGTTCATTTTGACTCCAATAGTTTCTCAAAAGGCTTTGATGTAGTAGGTAATAAGCTAATAGGCCTATATGACTCAACTTTTGTATGATCTTTTCCTGGTTTTGGTATCATGATAACTAAGGAAATAGCATTAAAAATAAAAAGAATAATTTTCTTTGCTGTACGAGGGAGCCTCCTTGGTGTTTAAATCAAAAATAGCCTTTTCAATTTTTCTCAACTCAAATCTTAGGGGAATAGCTGTTCTAACATTAAAAGGCGGTAGCTCGATTGCTATATCTTGAGATTTATTTTGATTAACAAAGAGATTTCCTTTTTCAATATCATTTCGTGCCCAATTTCCATTCAATTTTCTTCAATTAGCTTAGAGAGAACTGGTCTATTAAGATTTCTAGGTGCATGCCATAATGAGTGGTTTGAATGTGGAGTTGCATTAATGTCCTTAAGATAATTTTCGAAAGAAGCCGTTTTCTGAGATTGCAGTAACTTTCTTAGTCTTTTTGTGCACTCTTTTAGTAAATTCTTAAGTTGAGGGGATCTTCAAACTCTCCTGTTTTCTGTCAAGAGACGCTCGACATTTATAGAATGTATTTTATTATTTTTGATTTTTTTTTTTTTTTTGAGTTATGATGGAATGTTGAACAGCTAGTTAAAGGTAACTGTCAAAATTAACAAAAAAAAAATGCCTTTAAAAATTCAAAATATAACCTAAAAATTAAAAAATATATGTACTTATTATTAAAAATATGGGCCATTATATTTTTGATTTTAGGTTTTTATCTTTAGGTCTTAAAAAAATTGATGGCACATTGAAATCGATTTGTATAAATACAAAGTGAATCAAATCACACAGTGATTCCAAAACGTTTTTTTTTTTTTTTAATAATTCTGTAACTTGTGAACCGTTGGAAATATCTCAATAAAATTTTATCTGGCCAGAGATGAGGTGTTTCCGAATTGATTTAAAGGAGCACAGGTTCCTAGCGGATCACAGGGGAGTGGGTATACCTGCAAAGTTGATCATCTTGGGTATGTATTTTTCTTAAATCGCCAAAAATTCGTTTATGATATAATATAATGTTTGTTATTCTATCACGGCAAAACTACTGTATTGATTTACATGAAATTTGGCACATAGATAATTCTTCCCCCGTAAGGAACTTTAGGCTACACCACCTGCCCCTTTTGACGGCCAATTTTTGTCAAAATTATATTTTACTTAGTTTTTTTTTCATTTTTAACCCGCTCCTGAATCGATTCACATTGAATTTTGGCACACATCTAGTTTAGAAGTAATATAGACTTAAAATAACCATTTATTGAATGTCACGCCCCTTTTTACGCTCACTTTTTGTAATAAATTGTTTCACTTAATTTTGTTAATTTTTTTTTCTCAACCATTGAATCGCTTCACATGAAATTTGGCACACATATAGTTCTAAAACAACTACAGCTTATACGATTTATTTATTGGATGCCATGCCCCTTTTTATGCCCACTTTTTTACAAAATGTTTTCCTTAATTTTTCTCATTTTTTTAAACCAATCACTTTATCGCTTCACATGAAATTTGAGACACATATAGTTTGCAAAGGATTAACTATGGATTATACGATTTATTTATATGATGCCATATCCCCTTTTTACGCCATTTTTTTCTGTCCATTTTTTCTAACAAATTATATGATTTTTCAAAATTTGTTTCGACCACTGAATCGTTTTATATACAATTTGACGCTCATATAGTACGAAAGAAACAAATGTTGATACGATCTTTTCATTAATGCCATGCCCCGTTTTACGCCCACTTGTATACGTATAGTTTTGTGATTTATTTGACATATTTTTGACAATATATATTTAACATATGTTTGGCACAAAGATATTACCTTTAAGCTTTAAAAAATCCTGTTTCTTTAACGCCACTTTTTATAAAGAACTATTTTATTTAATTTTTAACGCAATCTCTGCTTCACACATATACATATATACTTTAGAAGGAAAAAAAATTGATACGACTTTTCTATTGTATATCACGTTTTTTTTTTTTTTTTTTGCCGTTAAAGTTACTGATCCGATACACATAGAATTTATTACTTAAATAGTAGATTTTGCGAGTGTGGTTATGTAGGCTGTTTTTGATCAGATGCCAAATTCAAATTAACACACCATTTTGCACCCACTTTTTGTTAAAACTGAATTGATTTGAAGCATAAGAGTTAGAGTAACAGGATATTTATACACCGTTTTTAAAAATAGGTTAAAATTATTAACTTTTTTTAAAAAAATTATTATTCTTCTATATTGTGCAAAAGGCAAAATTCAATCGTCTAAAAGAATTTGCCTTTTTGCACAATTTTGCTACTGCCATTGATTCGTAAAAAATCATTTGAAAAATGTATTATTTATTTGTATGAAGAAATTAACTTGAAAAGCAGAATATCATCAAATTTGTTCTATTGTTTTTGTGCAATTTGAAAGAACTTAATCTCATTATGTTTACAAGAAAAATGTCTTTTAAAATTATTGTATCGTTGTATAGGCTTTTGTTATAATAATAATAATAATAATAATAAACTAGCTTTTCCCGGTGCGCTTTAACACCCCATTTGATGCGACAACGAATATTTACTTTATATGGGGGCTACTACTCCAACTGAACCTAACCGCCCTATTCGAAATTTAATATGAAAATTACATCTTCACCTGTAATACTTCTTTAGATAGGCGAAAATTAATATTTTCTTTGTATGAGGGCCACCACTCCCCCTGGACCTATCCGTTATATTTTCATTCAGGATTAGCAGAAAACATTGACTTCTATTTTTATTCGAGCAAAATATACGGATATTTGCCCCTATTTCATTTTTCCCAAAATTCTACCCTCAATTTTAGTTCTCCGTATGCAAATTCCAACTAATAAATAATAAGGATAGAATATTTAAAATAACAGAAAACATATGACAGACACATTATTTAGCTACACCAAAAACCAACTTTTTGCTATAGTAAACATTTTTAAGTAAATGTGGTTTAAGTTTGCATCTAAATACTGTTTTTCTGTGTAGGAAGTATATATCGGATCCTCTTAAAATGTTCGTCAGTAAAAACCTAAAAATTTTTAGGGAAAATCCATTTGGCATGCAAAAAATGTAGCCTTAGCGACATATTGTATCTTATATTCTAGATGTTTCTTATTTGAAGTACTGGGCTCAAGATACGGATAGGAATCACAACATTCGGAAAAAATATATTTCAGTCACGTTTTCCATGCTTGCTCGAGTTTGATTGACAGGCAAATCAATTTGCTAATGTGGTATAGTTCTTAAAAAAGATTGTATTCCATTAAGAAGACTATCATTGGATACTTGTATGTAATAATTCATTACAGCTATGTAGTTTGATTAAAAAATAATAATAATAATAATAAAAAACCAGTATGTAGCGTGGACAGAAGAAAAAATGAACAACTGGTTGTTTACCAGCTGGTAGTGTAGCCAGACTGACGGCAGCGCTGGTATGCTCTCTTATGCCGGGCTGGAGCTCGCCGGATGGAGTGGTTCTTGCCGCCATGTCTGGGTATTTATCCACCTACAAAAAAATCATACCAGCTTTGGAATAATTTATGTAAGTAATGATATTTTGGGGCCCGAAGTGAATATGTCTAAATCAACTCCCTAGGGTACACACACACAAAAAAAAAAAGAATTCAATGATTTGGCTGCTGTTTTGCCAAATAGAGATAATCATCTCTCCTCCCAATAGAGATAATCATCTCTCCTTGACATTTTCGTAAACTTTGTAAAATATCCCCGATAACGTCTTTCACCTTATTCTCAAACTCTCCCCTTATTACTCACCGCTACTAATTTTACCTCTTCACTCATTTTAATGAGAAAACTTTATACAATTTCATTTCAACATTATAAAAGTTATGGTTTATTACTTATTAAAAAAAAAAAAAAAAAACTTTTTACAAAAGTGTAGCAATTTTTTTTATAAAAAAAAAACAATTACCAATTTACAATAAAAAGTAATCTATTACAAATTAGAAAATTGCAAAATTTAGATTTTTTTTACATATATATAAAGAAAAATATCTGTGGAATTTAATATGAAATTTAATCTAATAACATATTTTTTGTTTCTATTTTCAGTTTTCAAATCTCGAAGCTAATAATTAAAGGTATGACAAAAATACTAACTCCTTTACGTCTTTGTAGATTTATTTCACAGGTGACTGAGATATATCGTCGGTTGGAGAAATTTCTTGTGAAGGAGGTTAAGGTTTTCTTCGTCCGTGAAGGTTCTGGGTTCTGATAAGTACGAATATTAATTTCAAAATTTCTTTTCAGGAAAAATACCCTTTTTTTATTTATTTTTTTTTATATGTATATTCTTTTTTTTTAGATTTTATTATTGTAGTTTCTTTTGTTTTTTTTTTTTTTAATTAACATTTTTGCCTTTTATTTTAGGAAAAACATTCCCTTTTGTCTCGGTACCGAAAACTAATATAGGCCTGAGCTCAACCCTAGTTTCCTAAATAAGAAAGGAATTATACACCGAGGGAGTATCGCGTAAAAGAAATGCTTTTCCTAACCTGAATTATGGTAATTAGAAATATTTCTTTTTTTTTTTTTTTGTTTTTATAAATTCTTTCCTTATTTATTATTTTTTTTTTTAGAAAAGGTATTTTCTGCCCTGTTCAGTCCGTCTAGTTGTCCGCGTTCAAACTTACGGGTCGAGTACAAAAACCTTATTACCAAAGCACCACGGGCATTGAGGTGCTGAACAGCTACTCCAACGTTGGGTGAGATGTCTGTGGCGAGTGGCTGATGAAAATGGTAGCAGGACTTGTGGTTGGTGTTTTATTCTATTATTATATATATTTTGTTTTTACTTTTAATTTAACTTTGATTTAATGTAGTTTTCTTTTTTTTTTTATACAAACAATAAAAAAATGCAAATTTAAACTTGTAGCTTTCAATGAGTATAGAGGAAAAAAATTTTGCCACTCAATATGTTGATTTGTGTTGCTTTGTTAACGCTCTGTAGCCACAGGTTTCACCTTCATCGGGAATCAGAGGAAAAAGGAAAAACTTTTCGCAAATTTTCTCCCACGAAATCTCTTTTACGAAAATATGTCTGCCTGTGCCATTTTCCTGCCTAAAGTTTTCAGCAATTTACTTTTGTGCCTTTTATTAGTTCGCGTTGCCAATTCTGTTTATTCGATTACCACAGGGTGCACACGACAAGTAAGAAAGATATAGTCGGTCAAGCCCGACTATATGACACCCCACATTATTGTGTATGTAAATCAAAATTCGTGGAGGGATCTTATATTAGACATGTGGACAATTGTGCACCGATACTTTTACTAAATGTAAAATAAAATATACGAATAGAGAATATTACGTTAATACTAAAATTTATATGAATTTATACACTTTAGGGTGACTTCCGAAAGTGGGCTTATATGGGAGCTATGGAAAATTATGGAGCGATTCTCATAAAATTTTTCACTGTGATTTCTACTTTATAAAACTTATTTGTGTCGAATATAAACTTGATACTAATAGGTGTATGTGATTTATGCACATTAAAGTGATTTTCGGAAGAAGGTTTTATGTGGGTGCTATGGTCAATTATGGACCGATCTTCATGAAATTTATCACAAAGATAAAGACTTATACAAAACTTCCTTACACAGAATTTCATTAAAATATTGCTATGTTTAAGGTTTTTATGATCGTTAAATGCCTATTCCGGGAGGACATTTGTATGGGGGCTAGGTGAAATAATGGACCGATCACCACAAATTTCAACAGGCTTCGTCCTTGTATCATGAAAATACTACGTGCCAAATTTCATTGAATTATCTTCTGTACTTTGTGCACAAGGTTTACATGGACAGCCAGCCAGACGGACGGACGGACATCGTTAGATCGACTTGAATGATATTTTCTGTGCGTTACAAACATCAGCACAAACGCATAATACCCCAACCACCTATGGTGGTATGGGGTATAATAAAATTCGATGTAAGGAAGTTTTGTATCAACCTTTTGTAAGTATCAACCTTTGTGCCAAATTTCATGAAGATCGATCCATAATTGACCATATCCCATATAAAATCCCATATAAAACAATTTTCCGAAAATCACGTTAACGTGCATAAATCACATACACATATTAGTATCAAGTTTATATTCGACACAAATAAGTTTTATATAAGTAAAAATCACAGTGACAAATTTCATGAGGTTCGCTCTATAATTTATCACAGCTCCCATATAAGCCCACTTTCGGGAGTCTCCCTAAAGTGTATAAATTCATATAAATGTTAGTATTAACGTAATATTCTGTATTCGTATATTTGATTTTATGCTTAGTAAAATTATCAGTCCACAATTGTCCACGTGTCAAAATATAATACCCCTCTACGAATTTTGATGGACATACACAATGGTGTAGGGTATCATGTGATATTGACCGACTATATCTTTCTTTCTCGTTTTTTTATACTTTTTTTTATATTTTTTTGGTAGGAAGTCTTATCGGTAAATTTGCTACAGAGAAAATTTCAGAGAGGTCAAAATTTTTAAATTTAAAATGGAATTACTCAAATAACGCAATAACGAAGTTGTGTATTGGGCAAGTTTATTTCAGATTTTGCCCATTTATTTTTTATTCAAATATTTGTTTACAAATTTACTTGTATTTCTTTTCTACTGGTGTTTAATTTTCTACCAGCCTCCTCCGTTTTTTTTTTTTTTGCTCTGCACCAATTTTCATGATCTTGGTGACTTGGCTGAAAAAAAGTATTAAATTTTCACCCTTGTTCATTCGGTGTGTATGTGTGTGAGTGTTAAAATATTGAATGCGCAAATAAATAAAAATGCTAATTTATGCAAATGATCAAAAGTATAACAGAAATTTAGTTTTGCTTACAACATTGATTTGTAAAAAATATTGTTCGATTTCGATATTTCAATTGATTTGTTTGTAATTTACATGTTCGGTTAAATGGTTCGTTAGAAAAACTATAACAACAACGCTTTCGCTACATTTATATAAGGATTTCTTACAAGAATAAACCCTGTTTTGTTATTGTATTTTTGAATATTGATTTCACAAAAGAAGGTTGCCTTTCGTTTGTCCTTATTGTATGCGTTGTGTATATTTTATGCAACAAAAGCACAGAAAATGGCAATAAAGGCAAAAATAAAATATGAAAACGGAAAAATCTGCATAAAAATAATACAAGTCAAATTTACAAACACAAAGAAGAACAAGAGAGAAGCCCTCTGACATTTTCATTTATGTATATAAAACATGAATGAATGTAGAAATGAATGAATGGAATGATTTGAATAAGTCTCTTTGTTACGAAAATGAAGTTATAAAAATTTAGTATTAAAAATTTAAATTTAAATTTTTTGAAATTAAAATTACAATTAACAATAAGAATAACAAAACTATGAAAATAATACGCTGAATGTATGAATTTGCATATTTTGCCAATGATTTTAAAATAGTTTCATAATCATTCTCTTATACATTTATACATTTGTACATGTTACGTTTTGTACTTAATACTTTGTAAAATTTTTTTTGCCATTGTTCGATTGATTTGATTTTTGTTTTTTTGGAGACAGAGCAAAATTTTAGATAGAAGTCAGTCAAAGTATATATTTTTAAAAAGTCATTCACATTCATATTGTTGGTTGTTTATGTGAGTGATAGATATCCTTTTTTCCATCTGGGCTTGATTGTCTCATAGAGTAAAAATTACATTTGCAACTACAACTTACTACTCGTACTATGACTACAAGACTACAACTATGATTACAATTACAATTACATTGTCATTTTAATTTTAGCTGCTCTGCTACTTACTCTTTTATTACATATAAATTACAAATTTTAAAACTTTAACGTATTTTTTTCCATTATTGCAATTGTTTGTGAAAAAATAAAAAGGAAAAACATTTGATTCGCTTGTTAAGTTGTTAAAATAGATTTTTGTACAAAACGTTTTAAAATATTTGCATAAAAATACGTTTTTTGTTTAAAACAAAGTTGTTTGAGCAAATGTTTTGATTGTGATTTTTGATGGAATGTCTTTTTAGTAATTTCGAAAATTTATAGCATTTTAATTGCTCGACATTTTAGTTTGTTATTGAAGAACAATGGTCATTGGTCTTAGGGTTTTGAGTGTGAGAAATAAATGTGCAATTTTCTTTGGTATTCAAATTTAAGATAAGTTAAGCTGGGAGATTTGATTAGCTTAAATGAGAAGTAATAATATTTATGGTTATTTTTCCTTCACCAATTGTCAAAAAATATACAGTGCAAGCTCGATTTTCCCGACTAATTAAAAACCAGACGTGTCGAGAAAACAGAACCCAAAATTTTATTGAAAAATATTTATGTAATTTTTATATTTTAAACATTTTTAAAGAAATTAGAGATTTTGAGTGGCTTTTTTTGGCAAATTATTTTTTTTAAATAATAGTTGAATTACTTAGTTTATATAGTTTTGTTGTCGGCTTATCATTTTCCAAAGCCCATTTTATGCATATGTTTATCGATGTTATACAATCGTTCACTTTAATTTTGCTTTCTTCATGATCATTATCGTATAAATCCTCCGATTCCCTATCTGATAATTTCATTTGCTCCTCATTACTTTCCACATGAAATTCTTCTTGAATCCAGTGGTTTATGTCAGCATTCTGTTGTACGTACGAACTTTTTCTAATGAATTTTCTAGCTTTATAATGCGGTAAAGCAGACTTATGGAACTTGTAATTTACGCAAATTGAATTTATGAAATCTCCACTTTAAAATTTTTCTTAAAATCTCTAAGTTTTGAGAAATCGTTGGCTTTAAAATATGTTGAACTTTTTCCATATTAAGAGATGTATTTACACAACAAATGACATGTATAAATTGACAAAATTGAAGATCAAAATCATCCAAGAAGGTTAATATACCAAAAGATGGGGATTTTCCTTTTATAAACATTGTAATCAAATTTAAAAAACAGATAAAAGTCGCGAAAATAAAACACGTTTTTCGCCATTTTAAAAATTAAGCCGTCGCGAATACCGAGCTTTTACTGTACAAGTGTCTATGGATAACAAGATTCTTCTACTTTCCAAAAAATCATAAAGAGAAAAAATTAACAATAAGTTCCTACTTAAGCGCTTTTTGTAAAAAGTGTTGGATAGATTTTGACTTTTAAAATAAATAATACTTTTCATTAACTGATAAAACTGGAACTTAGATGCATTATTTTTTATCGAAAGATGCATAAAATTTAATCCATAAAATTTAAGCTTAAATTTAACGAAATTTCAAAAATTTAGAATTTCGGAAATTCGGGAAGAATAAATGAAATTACAAAATTATTTAGGTTAGGTTAGATTCGTAGGGCAGCTGTCTAGTCAATAAGAGACAGCTCACTTGGATCTAATTTGGTCCCATTGTGAAACAATGAGGGATCATGTGTTGCTAACTCACATGTCCATAACAGCGTGCGAAACGAACCAACCCGACGCATGTATGAAAGAATTGATTCATCTGATGTCAATATCATAGAGATTCGATAATACATGCACCAACAGACTTCCTGATCTCGGCAAGAGTGGTACAGTGGCATAAAAGATGCTCCGCCGTTTAATACTCTTCATTATCCCGACAACTTCTACAAAAGTCGTTAAAGGGAGCCCTAGTCTCCTAGCTTGCGCACCAGCAATCCAGTGCCAGGTGACAACGGCTACCAGAATTTTTAGCCGATGCCTCGTTAATCTCATAATGAGGTTAGATCAAGATTCATCATAATGGGGCTATATTTGCCTCGAGGTTGAACATGTGGATTCATTTGTCCATCTATCTTGTGCAATCCTCGATAACTTCCGCAGAATTATTGATCTGAAGGACTAAAGCGGTACTCCAACCAGTTGGTCCATATCTTCACCTCGAAGAAGGGATCCATCAGTGGCTAGGGCATCCGTAATACAATTACCTGGTGTGCTTGAATGATCCCTAACCCAGATCACCTCCAGGTTTGAATGTCTCGCTATCTTATTCAGAGATATCCGGCATTCATGATTGCGGCTTGACTGTCTGTACAGATTTCTATATCCGTTACGAATACCCTATAGTATATTAACCAGTTCACCGCCCTCTTAATGACCAAGATCTCTATTTGAAGAAGATTCATCATAATGGGGCCATATTTGCCTCGAGGTTGAACATGTGGATTCATTTGTCCATCTATCTTGTGCAATCCTCGATAACTTTCGCAGAATTATTGATCTGCAGGACGAAAGCGGTACTCCAATCAGTTGGTCCATATCTTCACCTCGAAGAAGGGATCCATCTGTGGCTAGGGCATCCGTAATACAATTACCTGGGGTGCTTGAATGATCCCTAACCCAGACCAGCTCCATTTTTGAATGTCTCGCTATCTTATTCAGAGATGTCCGGCATTCATGTACCAATCTGGATGTCGAAAAGACACCCGAGAGCGATTTAATCGCGGCTTGACTGTCTGTACAGATTTGTATATCCGTTACGAATACCCTATAGTATATTAACCAGTTCTCCGCCCTCTTAATGGCCGAGATCTCTATTTGAAGAATGCTGCAGTGATCTGTCAATTTAAAGGAAATTTTTTTCCTATAAACAGGAATATAGACACCCCCCCCTCAACCCCTTCAGCAGATTTGGACCCGTCAGTATAAAAATCAACTGAACCAGCTCTTAATTCTGTAGTACTTGAGATTGATACCCTGCCAAGAAAGTGTATGGGGTTGCTATTATCAATATTGCTAGGAATGCTATTAAGGAATTCCAGAATAGTCGCATGGCCGAATCCACTATCATTCCATGATTCCTTTTTCTATTTACGACAAACTAATTTTTTACAAAATAATTTATATTTTTTTTTCCTTTTCTTATTGCAAATTTTTCTTCGTGTTTAATTTTTCTTAGTTGAAAAATTCATTTTGGAGGGGAGGGGAGAAGTGTGATGGGATTTTTTTTATGTAAAACTATAATTTGAAAATTTAAAAATATAAAGAAAATATAGAAATTAAGTTTTAAAAAAGTACTTAAGATTTTTTTTTTTTTTTTTTTTGTATTTCAAATACACAAAGAATAACGAGAAAGAAAGATATAGTCGGTCAAGACCGACTATATGATACCCTACACCATTGTGTACGAGCATAAAAATTCGGGAAGGGGACTTATATTACACCTGTGGCCAATTTTACTAAATGTAAAATAAAATATATAAATACAGAATAATGCGTTGATATTAACTTCTATATGATTTTATGAACTTTAGGGCAATTCCTGAAAGTGGATTTATATGGGACCTATGGTAAATTATGAACCGTTTCTCATAAAATTAGGCAAGGTTGTTTCTACTTACATAAAACTTATTTGTGTCGAATATTAACTTGATAATAACATTCGTATGGGATTTATGCGCGTTAAAGTGATTTTCGGAAGAGGGATTTATATGGGAGCTGTGGTCAATTATGGACCGATCTTCATAAAATTTGGTACAAAGATTGATACTTCTCTACAGAACTTCTTTGCACCAAATTTTATTAAAATATTCTTATTTTTAAGGCATTTTTGAGTGTTTAAACTCTATTACGAGGGGACATTTGTATGGGGGCTAGGTGAAATAATGAAACGATCACAACCAATTTCAATAGGCTTCGTACCAAATTTCATTGAATTATGTTTAAAATTGCGACTCGCACTTTGTGCACAAGGTTTACATGGATAGCCAGCCAGCTAGCCATCCAGACGGACGGACGGACATCGTTAGATCAATTTAAAATGTTATTCTGAGGCGATTGGTATACACTTTAAGATAGGTGTTGAATACATTTTTCTATTCGTTACAAACATCAGCACAAACGTATAATACCCCAACAACCATAGGTGGTGGTGTAGGGTATAAAAATATCGAAAGAATATTTTGATTTATGTTTTTTATATTAAAAATACGGAAAAAATCCTAAAATTTCCCAAACTATTAATGTTTTTCCTTAAGCATTTATTAAAAAATACTTTTTAAAAAATATACATTATCCCTAATTAAGATTTTTAGGTAATAATTATATCTTTTTTATTACTTATTATTCAAATTATTTTTTGAAAATATTTATTATTTTCCTTAAAAAGAGTGAAATCTTCACAATAACAAAAAACATATAAAATAAATAAACATTAAAATTTTTTTGTGGTTTTTCTCCACACATTTTTTCGAATATCAATAACTATTATTTTATAGACAAAAAAAAAACTTGACATTATTTACCCTATTTTCACATAAATTAATGCCGAATTTTTAAGAAATTCTTTTGCAACTAAACTATTGTTATGCCAGAATATTAGCCGCAGGATTTATTGCTTTTAAGAAAAGAAAAAAAAAACTGAAACCGAAAAAAGGAAGAGAATCCATAGTCTTTAAAAGAAAGAAAAACCCACCCTTAAAATAGTTATTTAGTTACAGGCCAATGTTAAGATTAATATTAGTAATTATTTTGTTGGCACTTTTAGGCAAATGATCAGATTTATGTGTTTTTTTTTTTTTCTTTCATTGAGATAAAATAAAAACCAAAAATTTTAAGGATCAAAAATTGAGATTTTTTTTTTCAAAATTTCTTTTATTATTCAATTTAAAAAGGAAAGAAATCTAAAATTTCTTGACCCTTAACGAATGCTGACTTAATGTTGAGTTTTAAAAAGTCACATCATTTCACTACTTAAATCATATTAACAGACTATTTCTTGCCTTATTAAAAAAAAAGACAAAAAACAAAAAACAAAAGAGATCTTTATTTAAATATCCTTACAATAATATTTAAATTTACTTTAAGTAGGCAAACTGACCATCATTATCTTTTTGTAAAAGATTCTTAAGGGGAATTTTTAAATGTGTCAACACACAGACGAAGTGTTAAACAAATAAATGTTTATGAAAAATGAATGATGCTAATTTATGTCAAGAAGCTGTTAAAAAGGACTTCCATTAAATGTTTACAATAACTAAGTAGCCACTGGTCATTTGTTTTTGTTTTGTAGGTTTATGAATAAGTAATGGTCAAGGCAAATTTTAAAACAGGTTTTATTTAGAGATTTTTTCAACTCAAGAAAGGGTTGAAATAACCGATAATGATCAGAGTTAAATGTTTAAGAATAAGATGAGATGTTGCCGGCACGTGCTTTAAAAAATTTACATATACAAGATGTAGATCTTAAAGGAAAGTGATTATTGATTGGAATAATACATAATTGGATTGGAATAATAAATAATATTATCTATTAGCAAGGTGTTAAATAAATAATAGTAAAGGTTAAAAATACGAAGCAATATTCCACTATATTTCATAATACAGAATTGACTATGGATTAGACTATAGTCCAGACTATAGACTAGACCAGGAGTTCCCAAATTTTTCATTTTTCCGCGAATCACCATTCATGCTTTAATTCTTTAATAGTATTGTTTGGCATTTCATAATGGAAAGACTTACGCCTGAACAACGTTTACAAATCGTTCAACTTTATTACGATAATTCACGTTCTGTGAGGAATGTGTTTCGTGCACTTCGCTCAACTTATGGTAAACATAATCGGCCTACTGAGCGTACTATTCGCAACACCATCACCCATTTTGAGACCCAGCATTCATTATCGGATAATATTCGACCGAATAGACCACGTCCAGTACGCTGTGAAGAAAATATAGCGGCCGTAGTTGAGGGTGTACACGAAGACCGTGGAGAGTCGATTCGGCGCCGTTCGCAGCAACTCGGACTGATGCATTTTACGTCGAGATCTTATATTGAAAGCGTACAAAATTCAGCTTGTGCAACAACTAAAGCCGCTCGACCTTTCCAAGCGACATCGCTTCGCTCTATGGGCTCTTGAAAAGTTCCAAGAAGATCCGACATTTTCGAAGCTAATTTTGTTCAGCGATGAGGCCCATTTTTGGCTCAATGGGTATGTAAACAAACAAAATTGCCGCATTTGCGACGAAGAGCAACCTGAAGAGATTCAAGAACTGCCACTTCATTCAGAGAAAACAACGGTTTGGTGTGGTTTGTGGGCCGGTGGAATCATCGGTCCATGTTTCTTTAAAAATGATGCCGGTGTGAACGTAACCGTCAATGGTGACCGTTATCGTGCCACGATAACCGACTATTTGATGGCTGAAATTGAAGCTCGTGATCTCGGCGACATTTGGTTTCAGCAAGACGCCGCCACTAACCACACATCGCATCAATCAATGGATTTATTGAGAGAAGACTTCGGTGAGCACATAATTTCACGTTTTGGGCCAGTCGATTGGCCACCAAGATCGTGTGATATCATACCGTTAGACTTTTTCCTGTGGGGATATGTAAAGTCTAAAGTTTATGCGGACAAACCAGCTGCGATTCAGGCCTTGGAGGAAAATATCATGCGTGTCATTCGCCAGTTACCAGTCGAAATGCTCGAACGAGTCATCGAAAATTGTGCTCAACGGATGGTCCATCTGAGACGTAGCAACGGCCAACATTTGATAGACAAAATCTTCAAAAAATAAATGCCAAAGAATGTTCTTTCAAATGATAATAAACATTCCCCATTAAATTTGAATTTTCTGTGTTTTTTTCTTTAAAAAACTAGGGAACCTCGAAATAGATCACGCTTTAAAACAAAATTTTCTGTCCATGTTCTGGCCCTCAAATTATTAATATCATATTTTAATTTTATAGAAAATGAAAATGTTTTCCTAAATTTATTCGCTTGCCCAGAACTAGTTGAAATATTGATAATTTCTTTTAAATTATGATAAACGCATAACTTATTTTCTTAAGTTTCCTTTTATAAGTAAAACTTATGAATTTTTAATTTCACTATCAGCGTACATAAATAATTTTAGTTAATCAGTCAATATTTTTTCACTCTAATCACTTCAAAACTTATATTTTTACTAAGCAAAATTATATTGTTCCTGCTTGTTCTTTTTCCCATTATGAAATGTAAACAATCGTCAAAATCACTATTTTATGATAAAATTTCGAACCTAATGTGTGTTGTTTTTGTAAAGTTTCGCACGTTCTACTATTAATCAACTTAGAGTGCCAAATTCGACAGATTATGTGGAATGATAAAAAACAATCTTCCAAACGCTAGCAAAGGTGTTGAAAAATAGTATTTTCGTTTTTGGATAACTGTTATCCAAACAACTTCTAATAGTGATTAAAGAAGTCACGTTTAGAAGATTCAATTCGAATAATAATATATTTTGTTGTTGGAAAATTGAGAGAAATCTTCTATTGCACTTGTAAGAGTGGCGAAGCAGTGAGTTATTTCGAAAAAGTTATCTAAAATTGCCTAAAATATGTATATAAACATAGAAAAAAAAAATAAAAGTGGACTTTAATTACGAAATTGCTTATATTAATTACAATATTATTTGATTTTTCTACAATCACCAAAATGATAATATTAATTAATTACAATAATTGATTTTGGCTTAAATTTCAATTAATTTTTTTAATCAAATTAATTAGGATTAAAATTGATAGTTTGCCTAAAATCAACTAAAAATTTTATTGGTTCAATTCTACAGTTAATTAAATACCTATTTCAATAAAAACGCACGGATTTACACGTAAATAAAATTATTTATTGAATTATTAGAAATATTTAAATAATACAATACAAGTAAAATTAAATAAAAAAAAATATTAAAACTTCAAATTTGATTGGGGGAAGCAAAACTTGGTACATATATAGTTCGATCTTGGTTTCATATATAACCTGATGAAATCGTTGATATCACATATAAATCAGATTTCTGTAACCTTTGGCCTCGAGTATCTCATGAAGCTCACATGTGATTATCGGTGGCTTTTAAAAAGATTTATAAAATATATGTCAAGTCTCGTTTCCCTCCATTAAATTTTGGTATTATACACTTATCTACAATATTATTTAACTAGGTTTTACAATAATGTATGTATGTAGTGTATATATAATGTAAAAATCTATGTAATATAATTAAATAATAATAGATTTAAAGTATGTAATATTTATACTTATATTTAATTCCCGAAAACTTCACATAAAAGCGTTCATCTCTGCGGAACATTCTAATAAAGATCATATTATCCTATCTGAGTGCCCTTATGATCTAGAACGAGATACCTACCAGTTGTTGCACAAGGTGTATTTTTACGCTTTCAATTTAAGATCTCGACGTAAAATGCGCCAAATCGTTCCATACGTCAGTCCGAGTTGCTGCGAACGACGCCGAATCGACTCTCCACGGTCTTCGTTTACACTCTCAGCTACGGCCGCTATATTTTCTTCACAGCGTGCTGGACGTGGTCTATTCGGTCGAATATTATCCAATAATGAATGCTGGGTCTCAAAATGGGTGATGGTGTTGCGAATAGTACGCTCAGTAGGCCGATTATGTTGGCCATAAGTAGAGCGAAGTGCACGAAACACATTCCTCACAGAACTTGAATTTTCGTAATAAATTTGAACGATTTGTAAACGTTGTTCAGGCATAAGTCTTTCCATTATGAAATGCCAAACAATACTAAACAAAAATAATATGACAGCATGACACTACTCACACGTGATCTGTCAAAAAAAGGCTATTGAAAAAAGTATCTCTACTTGAATCACCCATTACTAGGGTTTTTCTCTTTCTTCATCTATCAGCTTTCTCTATTATTTATAAAGGCATCACAATGGACCGAATGTTCTCTGGATGGAGGCGTGAAGACGCCGCCCTTTTTAAACTAACCTAACCTTAAGCCTAAATAGTTGGAAATTGAATTAAAGCTATTTTATATTATATATTATATGTAATTCATATATATATATATATAATATATTATTATATTATTTTATATTTATTATTTTTTCTTTGTATTTTTTAGAAGCTATCGATTTTTGTCAAAAAATTTAAACCAATTAGAAAGTTAATTACATTAATTAATAATATAATTAAATTTCATTATAAAATTAATTAATTAATTTTATTAAAAAATTATTTGGGATAATTTTTTCTGTGAACAGAGTAGATTTTGTTTTCTTGAAATATCATTCAAATGAGATTTGAAGTATATATGTAAATAGGGTATTAATTAGAAATTATATCGAGTAGTATCGAGTATTCAAAATGAAAAGTACTGAGTAGCATCGAGTACCCAAAATGAATAGTATTGAGTAGTATCGAGTATTCAAAAGTATTAGAATTTGCCAGTACTAGTTCACATTCAGTTCTTATTTTTATGCAGATTTCTTTTGTTTTGAGAATTTTATTATTTTTGCAATACAAGAACGAAAAATCATTTTACAAGAAATTCTTAGTTATGACAAGATTAACCTTTTTAGTAAACAATATCGTTACAGAAATTCTACTTTATCCCTATATTTTTAATCTTTTTCTTGTTGTCGTCCATAAAATAAGCAAAACCAGCTAAACCAAAATTGTAATAATTGTTGTTGTTTTGTTTATTGTAAAATCAATTTCATAAGTAGGGAATCGATACAAATCAATAATGAAATTTGCATAAATTTACATTGTGCTCGAAGAAGCGCTTACAAACCTTTTTTACCGTGAAGAAAAACATTTTTGTCGTGTGCGCGCAAACTCATTCGACAGGTCATTTGCATAACACAGGGAAAACAGAAAAATCAAATGTATGTGTAAATGTCGTCCACATCATCAATGGCTGGTGTTTTTCTTCTGCTGCACCACCACTTTTTTTTTGGTTTTTGTTCTCTATTTACTCTTTTTGCAAAATAATATGATCTTTTAGATTTAAGTGAGAACGAATTTGGTGTGTGTGTGTTTGTTAGATGTTGTAGCGTGCCAAAATTATGCAAATTAGTTTCAAATTTTTTATTTAGTTGATTCAGGTTCTTTGCAGATTTTTGTGTTTTATGTTTCTTAATTTATTCGTATTTTGAATGATTTTTTTCTTTTTTGTAAACGGATGTTACATGCCGTTTCCTTTTTTTCTAGGGTTTCATATTGTTTAAAATTTTAAATCCTTTTTTAATCATAGGAAATTATGCAAACAATTTTTTTTTTTTGCGTAAAATTTTAAATGCGGTTCCACAGTTGGAAAAATTATATAATTCGCAAATAGCTATTTTTTTTTTATTCATTAGATTTTATTTGTTGGCTGACATTTTCTTTGCAATTGTAATGCAGATTTTTTTTTATTTTTTTGCCATTTTTAATTTTTATGCTAATTTAAGTTTTAGCGAAATATATATAGTTTGTATTTTGCATTAAAATGGAAAATATTATGCAGCTGTTAGGAAAAACTCTGGGAAATTTGTTAAATTTTCAGGAATAAAATTACATTTAAAAAAAAGCTGATAAAAATATATAAACAAAGCAGCTGCTAAAGAAATCTAAAAATAAATCTTAATTTCTCGAATTTTCGAACTTGATAAATTTTAAAAATAGCATATTTGAATTTAAAAAATTAAATTCGATTTTCTGGATTTTTCCAACAACTATTCAATTTTAAAAATATATTATAAAAATAATTGAAAATTAATTTATCTAAATTTTCAATTATTTTTGTACATTTTCGAAATTTTTGCAATCGTTGGAAAATATTTTTGTTTAAAACAATATAGTAAATTTCTAGATTTAGAATCAAAAAAACAAAAGTAACAAAAATTAAACAAAATTTTTATTTTAACAAATTGTTTGTTAAGTTTAAAAAAAAATCGTACAAAATTTCAAATTTTCGAATTAAAGCAAAATACATTAAATTTAAAAAATATACATATTATCAAAATAATTGAAAATTAATTTTAAAATTAAATTTTCCCATTTTTTTTTTAATAATCTTGGAAGTTTCGAACTCATTGGAAAATTTTTTGCTTAATAAAAAAAATGTGGTTTCAAAATTAAAAAAATCAGATGAAACAAAAATTCGACCTTTATTTTAAACTTCCGAATTTAAGCGAAACACATTAAATTTGTAAAACATGATCATATCATGTTTGAAATTTCAAACTCGTTTAAACAATTTTTCATTAAAAAAATAATTTTTTTAGGCTTAGAATTGAAAAATAACAAAAATTAAACAAAATCTTTATTTTAATAAATTTTTTGTCATATTCGAAAAATTCGAACTTAATTTCGAATTTTCGAAAATTTAAAAAAAAAACTTAATTTTTGAAATTATTTTGTAAAAGTAATTGAATATAAATTTAAAAAAAAATCGTAATTTATGGTCGAAATTCATATTCGAAAAATTCGAACTTAATTTCGAATTTTCGAAAATTTAAAAAAAACTTAATTTTTGAAACTACTTTGTAAAAGTAATTGAATATTAATTTAAAAAAAAAAATCGTAATTTATGGTCGAAATTTCGATTAACAAACATTAAAAAATTTATTATTTAGAGATAAAAATTAACAGAAATTACTCAAAATCTTGATTTTAATAAAATTGGGTCATGTTTTGAAAAATTCTAGCCTTATTTAGAATTTACCAATTTTATAAAAAATAGTTTAAAATAAAAAAAAAAATTATATAAAAAATTATTTTCTTAAATAAAATAAGCATTTTCATCATTTGAGAGCCATGTTCGATTTTTTTTATTTCAAAGCATTTTATATTTTCAAGATTTTAAAAAAAGTACTAAAAAAATAATTAAAACCCTTATTTTAATAAAATTGTTTCATGTTTTGAATTTTCGAACTTAACAAAAAATTGTAAATTTTAAAAATATCTTGCAAAGCTAACAATAATGTCATAAATTATTGATTTAATAAGCTAAAACATTTTTATATTTTGACACTATTTTCAAATTGTTTTTTCAAAAGAACTTAAAATTTGAACAATGAGCAAAAAAGTAGTACAAAATTATTAAAAAACTTTATTTCAATGACATTTTTGTCATATTCGAATCTCAAAATCTCAAATTTTCGAACTTTACAAAAAAAAATCATATAAAACATATTAAATAAATTTTGGATTTTTTAAACTTAAATCTACATTTTTAAGCCCAACTTCAAAAACTCGATTTTTTCGATTGTTACCAAAGAACAGAAATTTATAATAATTAAAAAAATAAAATCTTTAATTTTGTAACATTTTAGTCATGTTCAAAAAATTAATACACAATTATTAAATTTCAAATTTTAGAAAAATTTGAAAATTCATAAAAAAAACAAAACAAATTAAAAAATTTTATCTGAATTATACCTTTTTAAAAGCTAAATCGAAAATTGGATTTTTGTTTAATTTTTATTATTCAAAAAAATAAATAAATAAATTTTGAAGATTGAAAACAAAAAATAATATTTTTATTTCTGTAATATTTTGGTCATTCTAGGAAACACTGTTTAAACACACACACACACATATATATATATATACACATTTTCGAAAAATTTTTACATAATTTTGAGTTTTCAAACTTTAGAAATATCGTTTCAAAAATCGAAACATTTTTGTTAAATTATCACAAATTAAATAAACTTTTGATTTTGAAACAAAAATCTAAATTGTTTTTAAATCTCCATTTAAAATCAAATTCGAAAATTCGATTTCTTTTTATATTTGATTAAAAAATAAAAAATAATAATTTTGATGGTTATTGTGGCAAAAAGTATTGAAAAATTATTTCATTTTTATTTTCATAATGTTTTTGTTATGTTCGAAAAAAAAATGTTTATTTAATATTGAATTTTCGAACTGTAGAAAAAACATTTTAAATTTCAAATAAACAAAATTATTGTCCGAAAAAATTTAATTTTTATAACAATATTTTTCTATTTTCGAAAAATTCTTAGAAAAATTGTTGAAATTTAGAAAAGAACAAAAAAATAAAAATAAAAAAACACAAATTAAATTTATTATTGATTTTTTTTAATTAAATTTATGATATTCGAAAATTCGAATTTATTTAAATGTTCGATTATTTAAGAAAAATATAAAATTTTTAAGATTGTTATAACAAAAATACTAAAATTGAAAATAAAATTATTTAAAATTTTAATTTTAATAATATTTTATCCTGTTCGAAAAATTCCTTTAGAATTTCGACTTTTCGAATTTAATAAAAAATTTTTGAAATTCAGTAAAAAAAAAATAAATAAATTTGCAAGTATTTAAATTAATTATCATTATTTTTTATAATTTTTTTCTCTTTTATTGTCCTTTAAATTCCTTTACATTTCCCTCAAAATAGATTCTAAAATTCTCCCCTTAAAAAAAAGCGAATTTTTCCACAAAAAAAATTAAAAAAAAACAGGAGAAATTCCTTAACTGTCGTTGGCTGAAACTCAATACATTTTTTAGCTAAAAATCTAGTTTTTATAAAAATATTAGCATTTTCCTGTTACATCATTGGCTCTAGCAGCAACAAACAACAACAAAATTATTTCCAAAACTAGATTTTCCTTATTCGAAAAAAAAAAACTAATAAAAAACCTTTTTTTGGTGCCAAACAAATAAGGGATGAATTTGGCGAAAAAAAATTGCATTAAAAAATTCCAAATTAAAGATTACAAAATATTTTGCAACATTAAAAAAAATAGTCGACAAAAATTAATAAATTACTTATAAGGGATGGTTCCTAACAAGAGAGGGAAAATAACACTAAAAAAAGATCCTGAGAAAAAACTCTTTGTTTTTATTGTTTGTTCTTTACTACAATATTTAAGAGAGTTTTTGATCGTTTAGTAAAAAACAAGAGCGTTATGTAAAAATTTGTGTAAAAAACAAAGGGAGAGGGTTTATTTTGTAGTTTTTTAGATAGCAAGAATTTCTTGCTTTAAATAGTGCTACGGTATGAAGATTTAAATCAGTTTGAGCCCAACAGCCAAGCTTGAAATATCTTTATAGGAAATTTCCATTTTCTAAAGCTAAATATGAAATAGATAATTTGTTTTTTAAAATAGAAAAACATAATTGAAAATTTTACGTGAAGTTTAAGAAAAATAAGACAAAAAATCAAAGCAAAACCCAAGCCACAAAAGGATTATTTACAAAAAAAAATATTATACAAAAATATTGTTAAAAAATATTATAAAAAAAAAAATTAAATAATTAAAAAAATTATTAAAATTTTTGTATAAAAAAGCTACACCTTTAGTGCCAAAAATTAAAAAAGTGCAAAAAAAATAAAAAATAAAGAAAAACATAAAAAATTAAAAATTGTTTTAAAAATCTTTAAATTCAAATAGAATTCCTAACAATATGTCTTCTCAATTGGAATTCATTATGCAATTGTATATGATGAATTTGTTGCAACAACAACAGCAGCAACAACAGCAACTTCAACAACAACAACAATATTTAGTATCAAGTCCTGTTAAAGCCAAGGAAATTCAGCAACAGCAACAACAGCCAACACAATCTTTGAATTTAAGGACTTTAAATCGCAAAAATTCCGAAAACACCATCTGTAGTAGTAGCCGTAGTTGTAGTCCCAATAGTAATTTGAGTCCCTTACCAAATACAGCAACCACTACTTCATACTCAACTAACATTTCTGCTATACCCCAACAACATATCTACAATCCCCTAATAACGGCGGCACTAACACAACCACCAGTTCAACCTATGACACAAATGTTGCTGAATAATCTACCGCCTTTGACACAGTTTATGTTGATGCAACAACAACAGCAGCAGCAACAGCAACAACAACAAATAACCTCTTCTAATTTACTATTAACACCCACCACTCCCAATTCCTCTATCAGTCCGTCTTCCTTTAGTACTCCCTTGATGGCTGATAGTTGTGTTAAAAGCTCAACACAAACTTCTGTGAATATGGCTGGTTATTTGGCCAACAATAATTTGTCTTTGGTTAATACGAGTGCCGCCGCCGTTAATGCTTCTTCCTCTGTTCCCTCTGTTGATCCTACTTCTTCTCTTTTATTTCCTTCTGCCTTTACAGCCCAGAATAATGCTTTTTTAGGCTCGGCCACTCAACAATTAAATTTTCTTCAATCATCTACAGTGACGTCAACACCCTGCAGTGATGTTCATAATAAAACCAACACAGCAGTGGATGTTTCTTTAGAGGCTCCTGTTCCAAGTGATAGTGATAATGCTAATGCCGAAGATGATGATGATGTGCAAATGTTAAAGACTGAACCTGTGGAGACAATTAGTTTAGAAGATGATGCTCAGGTTTTTTCTAGTTTACACTCTTCATCAGGTAATTCTTGCTCGACTACGGGCAATTCGAAATTAATATGTTCAGGTGTTATGGCTTTGGAAACAACCTCGGATTCCTTGGAGGATTCAACACAAATGGTAAGTGTTTTTTTCTTTTTAAATACTTAAGGGAAAATAGCATAAAATTTCAATTTAATAAAAATAGCAATATTTTGTATTTAAAAGAAAACAAAAATAGTCAAAATAAATTGCTATAATCAAAAAAAAAAAAAAAACTTCTGGCTATTTTTAAAAATTAAAAAAAATCAAACCTTGTGAACAATTTCTAGAAATAGTATAACAAATATTTCTGCTAAAACTATTTTTTTATAACTTATAACTTTCTTTTGATATTTCTAAACAAATTTTAATTTCTATTTTCGAAAATAGCATAGAAAAAATATTTTTGCTAAAACTAAAATTGTATGCTATTTTTATAATTTTAATTTTTCGAAGTCCAATTAGTTACATTTATTTTCTTTTTGATGTTTCTAAACAAATTTTACATTCTATAGATTATGAATAATAAACTACCAAAATTAGCATACCGCATATTTTTGCTAAAACTAAAATTTTATGCTATTTTTATAATTTTAATTTTTCGAAGTTCAATTAGTTAAATTTGTTTTCTTTTTGATGTTTCTAAACAAATTTTACATTCTATAGATTATGAATAATAAACTACCAAAATTAGCATACCGCATATTTTTGCTAAAACTATAAATTTATGCTATTTTTGTATTTTTTCCAAATCTTAGTAGTTGAATTGATTTTTGTTCTTATATTTCTATACAAATTTTCATTTCTCTTAATAATTAGTAAATTTTTAAAAATAGCAAAAACAATATGTTTGCTATTTTTATAATTTTTGAAAATTTTCCATAAAAAAATTAAACAATTTTTTAGTTAAATTGAATTTTCTTTTAATATTTTTATATAAAATTTCTATTTCTCTTAATAATTAGAAAATTTTGCAAAAATAGCTTTAACAAAAATTTTGCTATCAAAAAGGTTTTCTGGCTATTTTTAAATTTTCTGAAATTTTTAAAAAGTGTTTTCTTTTATTTCCTTGAAAAATAAATCTAAGGTTAAGACAACATTAATAAGTTTAAAAAAGAAAAGGAAAAATATTTTTGACAAAAATGATTTCTTCAGCTATTTATATTATACAAAAATTTTGTTTAAAAAAATTATTAAAATTTTTATATAAAAAAAGCTACACCTTTAGTGCCAAAAATTAAAAAAGTGCAAAAAAAAAAATTAAAGAATAATTTAAAAAATTAAAAATTGTTTAAAAAGTCTTATTAAATTCATATAGTATTCTTAACAATATGCCTTCGCAATTGGAATTCATTATGCAATTGTATATGCAACAACAACAACAGCAATATCATCTGCTATTTCTATAGTTTTTTTCATTTTCCAGAAAATGTTTAGAAATTTTAATAAAGCTTTATTTAAGTTTTATTTTTAAATTTTCTATACAAATTTCTATTTTTAGTGCTTAGAACTTAAAAAAATTTCTTAAAAGAGCACAATAATAGCTATAAAATTAATTTTCTAGCTATTTTCTAAATATATATATTTTTAATTTTCCATAGAAAAGTTTGGTGGAAATTACTTAAATAGGACTTTGTCTTTATTTTTTCTATACAAATTGTCTCTTATAATTTTTATAAGTAAAAAAGTTGTGCAAAATAGCAAAATTAATGCTATAAATTCAAATTTCTTAATATTTTAAAGCTATTTTCTTTTCATATTTTACTGAAGCTATTTTCATATTTTACTGAAGAGCACCTAAATAAACTAATAATTTTATTAATTGTTAAAAATTTTGTTAGAGGCTTTTAACTTTTAAAATTTTCCTAAATAGCAAAAATTAAGCATAAATATAGTTTTCTTAATATTTTTCAATTTTTTCTAATTCTTCCAAAAAAAAAAAAAAGAAATCCTTATTTGCAAAAGAGCATCTAAACAAACTAATTCTCTTATTATTTGTTGAATATCACTCTAAAATAGCTTTTTTTCTTGTGAAAATATTAAATTAAGCTATATATGTAGTTTTCTAAATATTTTACAATTTATTTATTATTTTTTTCAAAAAAAAAAAAAATCCTCTTACAAAAGAGTACCTAAAGAAACTAATACTTTTATTAATTGTTGAACATTTTATTTTAGAAACATTTCATATTGAAAAGTTTTCTAAAATAGCAAAATTTAAGCTATAAATTTAGTTTTCTTAATATTTTCTTGTTTTGGCTCATTTTTATAAGCACAGTTTTTTGCTATTTTACAAAAAAAAATTATTAAATTAAATTTTTGCTTCAGTTTTCATTTATGGACCAAATTTTAATCTATAAATGATTTTTTTCTTGTTTTTTTTTAAAAAAGCTTTAAAATCTTCGATTTTTTTTTTTTTTTTGTTCTTTTTTCTTTTATACTTCAATTGTAACTTTTTTATAATTTCTATCAAATTTTTGTTTATTTTTCTTTAAAAATTTCTTAAGAAATCATTACAATTCAGTTGAAATTAAAACCAAAAAACATTAAAACTACAATGTTTGAAAATTATGCTTGAACACTTGTGTTTTATTTAATAAAAACACAAGAAAACCAGCAAATAAAACTAAAATATCAGAAATGTAAACAAATCTTAAAAAAATCATAAAGAAAAAATAAAACATAAACATGATTTGATGTTAATACAAAAAAAATGTGTGGGGGCTTTAAAAGAAACTTGAGCAGCTTGAAGTAAAGAAAAAAAACTTAAGCAGCTAATTTAGAAAAAAATTTTAAACCATTTAATTAATTTATATTTCTCTTCTTGTTTCTCTTTACAGCCTTATACCCCAGAAAAATCCCTTAACCTTAACAATCCTCCCTCTACCTTAATTCCCTTTAAAAATACCATTATTACCAACGAAGAGGTTAACTCAAATGTTACACCAGTGTCTTTGAAAAATGCTATACTTACTCCTCCTTCAAGTGAACAGCTTTCTTCAAATAATGGTTTAACATTTGAGGCCTCAACGTTAGTACAAACTACCAACTCCTCCAATTCCACTTCCGCTTCCGCTTCCTCTGCCACTGGTGTTGATTCCTTTTTAACCGAAGAAAATTTAAAACATTTACGTAAAAACTCTTCGTATTTGGAATGTGAAAATTCCTTGTGCCGTCAGGAAAATTTAAGAGAACATTTCCATTGTTATGAGGAACCTTGTCAGGGTAAAATTCTTAGTAAAAAAGATGATATCATACGTCATTTGAAGTGGCATAAGAAACGTAAGGAAAGTTTACTTTTGGGTTTTGCTCGTTTTTCCTCTTCGGATGATTGTGCTCCTGAGTATGGAGCTGGTTGTGCCTACAATTGGAAGCAGACTCACTATCATTGTATCTATGAAGATTGTCCTAAGGTATATGTCAGTACTAGTGATGTACAAATGCATGCCAATTTTCATCGTAAAAATTCGGAAATTGTACAAGAGGGTTTTAGACGCTTCCGGGCCCATGAGAATTGTAAAATTGAGGATTGTCCATTCTATGGCAAGAAGACTTCTCATTATCATTGTTGCCGGGAGGGTTGCAATCATACTTTCAAGAATAAAGCTGATATGGGTAAGTATTTTGTTAGATAAAATAATTCTTGTTTAATTTTTTTATTAAATAATTTTTTTTTCTCTCTCATTTTCTCTTTTAGATAAACACAAGACTTATCACATGAAAGATCATCAATTGATTCAAGATGGTTTTAAGAAGATCTTAAAAACTGAACAATGTCCCTTTGAGGATTGCAAATTTTCTACAGTGTCCAATCATATACATTGTGTACGTGAAGGTTGTAATTTTATTTTGCACTCTAGCACTCAAATGATCAGTCACAAACGTAAACATGATCGTGCCGAAGGTGAACAAAACTATCAGCAATTCAAAAGAGATTCCTCAGAAGAAGAGTCACCTAAACCAGTAGCTAAGGCAACCTTGAAAACAGAAAGCCGTAGTGGTTCTTCTAGCAGTACTTCCACGCCTTTGTCTTCTTTGTCGGCCGAACATTTCTTGGCACGTAAACGTGGCCGTCCACCCAAGAAAATTGTAAGTTTCTTATTAACTCCTAAACTCCACGAACACTTAACTAATTTCCTCTTTTTTTAAACTCTTTTTAGCAATTACCCTCTGAAACTCAAGATTCTAAACGTATTAAATTAGAATCATCTAATGAAACAAATAATGCTTCCAATCCTGCTACTCTTTCCATGATCAATCCCTTTATGGCTAATTTCAACAATACCTCTACCGCCTCAGCTGATCCTAATGCTCCCAATTTGCAATTGACTCATTTGATGGCTCTATTTCAATTACAAAATCCTCTCTTCTATCAAAATCTCTATCCAGGAGGCTTAGCTGGTACCAATATGGCCAACATATTGGGTAATGCAGCTGCAAATGGTTCAATACCCGCCTCTACTAATCCACCCTCCTCTAATGTTAAGCCGGAATTTAATAATGATAAAACAGAATTTAAAGAATGAAATAATTAAGTTAGGTATTTAAAACATAACGCACTATGGGGTTCTTGAACTCAATTAACAAGAAAATAAGACTCTTTTAATCAAGCTTTCACCTAAAGAAAGGAAGAGAGAAAGCATAAAGAGCAAAATTTTCTTGGAAAAAGTTTAAAGCAGAGAAAATAAAGGAAATTTTTTTGCTTTAAATTGAGAAGGATTTTGCAAACTTGTTGGAAACAAGTTTAAGTATAAATTCAAAATTCAATACTAATACCAATACAAAGGGGGTTAAATTAAAATACTTATCAAGGACATTAAAGTCCACATAAGTTATGAGAATAGAAAAGAATTGCAAAAAGAAAAATTTCTTCTACAGATTTTTTTAAATTTTTTCAAAAGAAATTTTACAAAAAATCTGTACAACAAATTTTTCTTTTCAAATTTTGAAAAGTAAACAAATCTAATGTAAAAAATTAAGGTTAATTAAACTCAATTTTAAAATTTTAATCAAATTTTTTAATTGACTTTATATAAAACCCATAAAATTTAAAGGATTATTAATAAAATAGCAACAAAATTAAAAAAAAAATAATAAAATTTTTTATTAAAAAAAAAACTAGACGAAAGACAAATAAACAACTGTGATTATTTTAACAAAATAAATTGTTTAGATTAAAATTTGTATAATATTAAAGTAAATCTGAAATTTAATAAAAATTTAGGTTTAATTTTATAAAATTAAAAAATAATAGACAATTCGAAAAGAATTTGTTCAAATAAATAAAATTAAAAATTTTTTTCTAAAAATTAGTACAAAATTTCAATTAAATTTTTAAATAAAATTAAAAAAAATGCAAATTTTATAAAATAAATTTTTTTAAATAAAAAATTATTAATTTGACTAAACATTTAAAAATATTTTTCAATTCAGTTAGATTTTTTTTAATTAAAAATATTACAATAAAATAAAATTTATTTTTATATAAAAAGTTTTCAATTAAATTATATTTTTTGGGGTTTTATTAAATTAAAAATAGATTATAATTGGAAAAAAATTAGTTTTAACAAAAAATTTTGTAAATTATTTGTATAGAAAACTCAATTTTTATAAAAAATTAATGTACAAAAAATTCTAAGCCAAATTATTGTGATAAAAAAAAAAACAAAAATGTGTTTAAGAAAAAACAAATGTGTTTAAATGTTGAGAAAAAAAATATAGAACCAGTTCTAAATCGATAAAAAAAATATAGAATAGAAGAGGGACTACCTTGAAAACGAAGTACTTATTTTTGTAGCACTTATTTGACATTTTCTGTATATTTACATGAGCGTAGACAGACTTGATCAATTTTTTATTATTACTTCAGAAATTGATAGAAAAATAAGCCAATAAAAGAAATAGACTAGACCAAAAGGACTTAAATTAAAGCCAACATATCTAAATCTTTAAAACAAAAGAAAGTTTAAAAAATGAGGCATCTAGACCCCCTTCTACCCTACTTAAATTCTTTAATAACTTCTTTGGAACTAGTTTTGCAGTAGAACCCTGTTGTGATTCTAAAGTGGTTTTGAGAACTAGAAATCATACACCTGTTCTGTAACAGCTTCGTACAACAAATTCCACAAGAAAAATGGATTGTGTAATTTTTTCTCACAATATTTTCATTTTCAAAATTCAAAAATAAC
Organism: Protocalliphora azurea; assembly: GCA_932274085.1. Taxonomy (NCBI): domain Eukaryota; kingdom Metazoa; phylum Arthropoda; class Insecta; order Diptera; family Calliphoridae; genus Protocalliphora; species Protocalliphora azurea. The sequence continues at coordinate 57,333,759 of OW026519.1, forward strand.
GTTAAAATGGCAAAAAAAAAATCGAAATTTATTTTGTTTTCGGAATAAGCAAAATTAAGTAATTTCGAAAATTTAAAAAATATATCAGAATTTTCAAAAATGAGCTAAATAATAATATTTTTATTAAAAATATTGATTTTGCTGGTTATTCTTAAAATATTACAGTTTTGAAATTTACAAGTCATGTAAAAATGATGAAAAGAATCTTAATAAAAAAAATAAGTATTACAAACAAAAATCAAATTTTCGAAATTGTGCTCGAATTTTCGAAAAAGTCTTAAATGTTTGGATTTTAAAAAATTTTCAAAAATTCCATAAGAAAAATTAATTTTTGTTTTTAAATATTTTAATTTCAAAATTCATATAAAAAATAACAAAAACAAAAATTGCAAAAAGCTGCTGTAATACATATCGTAATTATTTTTGTTTTCGAAGTAAAGCAGCAAAATTAAGTTTTCTGAACAAAAATTTAATTTTCGGATTTTCAAAAAAGTTCCAGATGTTAAGATTTCACAATGTTTTTAGAAATTCCACAAGAAAAAGTTTTTTGAATTCGAGTTTGAGTTCGAATTTTTGGAAAAGTGTTAAATCTTAAGATTTTAAAAAATTTTTAGAAATGTCACAAGAAAAAGTTAATTTTTTTCATTATTTCAATTTCGAAAATTATGTAAAAATCATTTTATGTAAAAATCATTTCAAAATAAAGGAGCAAAATTAAGATTTTTGAACTAAAATTACATTTTCGAAATTCTATAGTAGCAAAATTAAATCAAAAATATTAATTTTGTTAATTAAACCTTAAAATATTACAATTTCGAAATTCGAAAATCATGTAAATATGATGAAAAACAAACATAATATCAAAATTTGTTTTCGTCATAAAAAAAAAACAAAATTAAATATCACGAATAAAAATCAAACTTTCGAAATTATGTCTGAGTTTTTTCTAATTATTATAATTGTTATTGTTTTCGAAATAAAGTTTCTTGAACAGAAACTAAATTTTCGAAATTCGACATAAACAAAATTAAGTACTTTCGAAAATTTCAAAATTGATCGAATTTACAAAAATGAGCCAAATGCAATATTTTCATTAAAAATATTGTAATTTCGAAAATCATTGTGAAAAACAAACATAACATTAAAATTTGTTTCGTTTTCGTCATAAAAAAATTTATTATTACGAACAAAAGCCAAATTTTTGAAATTATAAATTTTATGATTTTAAAATATTTTCAGAAATCACACAAGAAAAAAATAATATTTTTTTAATATTTCAATTTTGAAATTCGAAAATTATTTGTTTCGAATTTTCTATAATGAGCCAAATAGCAATATTTTCATTAAAAATATTAAATTTGATAATTATCCTTAAAATATTACAATTTCGAAATTCGAAAATCATGTAAAAATTATGAATAAGACCTTGAATTATTTCGTTTTCACCATAAATAACCAAAATTAAGTGCTGCGAAAAAAAATCAAATTTTCGAAATAATGTTCGAATTTTCGAAAAAGTGTTAAATTTTAAATAAAGTTAATTTTTTTCCATTTCAAAATTCGAAAATTATAAAATAATAGTGAAAAGAAGTTGTAAGTAATATCGTAATTATTTTTGTTTTCGAAATAAAGAAGAAAAATTAAGTTTTTTTTAACCAAAATTATATTTTAAAAATTAAGTACGAATGTTCGAAAAAGTGCTAAATGTTAAGATTTCAAAATATTTTTAGAAATTCCATAAGAAATTTTAATTTTAATTTTTAATTTTAATTTTCGAAATTAAGTTCGAATTTTCGAAAAAGTGCCTAATGTTAAGATTTTAAAGTATTTTTAGAAATTCCACAAGAAAAACTCGATTTTTAAAAATTTTCGTAAAATATTTAAACTTTGAAAAAAATTTAGGAAAACCGTAAGAAAATCAAAATTAATTTTATTTTTCAAATAAATTTAAATAAAATATTTTTTATTTTTATTTACGAATTGGTTCTAAAACATTTCCGTAGAACTAGTTCAAATTGTGGCAAAAATCTTTGATTAAAGAACCGTATGGTTACTGGCTCGGTAACGATTTAACTGAACTAGTTCAAAGTGTGATCATTCTAAACACAACAATTCTAGTACTTAATGAAAATAATTCTAGTAATTAATGAAAATAATTTTCGATTTTGATGAAATTTTATGAAATTTTGAATTTGACTTGAATTACAGAAATTTGTTGATTTGAAATTACTTGATTTTAATTTTAATGAATGATTTTTGAAAAATTTTAATGAATTTTTGTTGTTGATTTAAATCTGAAAAATTACATAAAATTTAATTCAAATAAATAAATTTATAAAACAACAAGTGTAAGTGCTATATTCGAATCTTTTCTACCCTTCACAAAATCCATATTTCATAAATATATTGAAATTATCTGTTATCAAAATTTTTGCTTTAATCTGGAAAAATACTTAACATTTGTAAATTGGTGTTAACCATAACATCGAAAATTTGAAACATAAAGAGTCCTCGAAAACTCCTTGGGCATCTGACTTAGGAAGATCGCTCAGACCATCTGTGTTAAAGAGCTGAATAAAGAAGAGATATGCAAAATTATAAATTCCTTTTCTACCAATTTTCTTTTTTTTTCGAAAGAAAAGAATTATATATTTTAAATTTGAATTAGCTATTTTAAAATGTTCAAAATTTCTAACATTGGGTCTCTAAGACACAATTCCACCATCTTATTATCTATATTTAAAAATCTAAAATACAATTATAGTTAAGTTATAATATTTAAAGGAAAAAACATCTCCCATACTCAGATCTACTTGTCAAACTTATTTTTTCACAAAAAATATACCCACATTAAAACAAAATCCAAACGGATTCTACCAGGATACGAACCATAACTTGAGGATTTGTAATATAGAACACTTCCACTAGACTATCTATAGCGATTGAAATTTTGTTGAAAAGCAATTATATGCACTCCTCATTTACAACATAATATTGTTGAATATATTTAAAATTCAACAATGTAGATTTTTTTTTAACAAATCAAAGTAAAACTATTTTTTGAATTTAGAATTTCAAAATGCCATGTGGCCTAGGGGTAAGAATTCAAAGCTAGGAGAAATTTATAAAGAGTCACGGGGATACGAACTCAGGCTTAACGGTTTGTAGTCTAGAACACTTCCTCTAGATAATTCAACCTCACAACTTTCCAATAAAAAACATTTATATATTATTGTATGTGAAATAGAAAATATTATTAAATTTGGGCAAAGAAAATTGGAAAAATTTTAGAGGCTATTATAAATTTTTTAAAAATTTATTATTATTTTTTTTTTTTTAATTTTAGAGGCTGTTCTAAAAAATCGTTTACAATTCGGCCATTCCTAAATGGATTTCGCTGAATTTTAATACCAAGATTTTGAAGACTATATAAGAAATGATGTCGATAGGACAATGTCCGTCTGTTGAAATGGCGTTTACGAAGCACACCGAACGATCAGAAATCACTTTGAAAATTTTGCTATGAAATATATATATATATATATATATATATATATATATATATATTCATCGAAATTTTCATATAAAAATCAATTTTTTGTATGAAATATAAGTGATCACAGAGTAAACTTATTTTCTCAAAAATCGCATTATTTACCGATTTATAAAGGATTTTAGTTTTCATTGAAATTTTAATATAAAAATCAATTTTTTATATGAAATATAAATGATCACAGATTAAGCTTATTTTCTAAAAAATCGCAGTATTTACCGAGTTATAAAGGATTTTAGTTTTCGTCGAAATTTTCATATAAAAATTGATTTTTCGTACGAGATATAAGTGATCACAGATTAAGCTTATTTTCTCAAAAATCGCAGTATTTACCGATTTATAAAGGATTTTAGTTTTCATTGAAATTTTGATATAAAAATCAGTTTTTTGTATGAAATATAAATGATCACAGATTAAACTTATTTTCTCAAAAATCGCAGTATTCACCGAGTTATAAAAGATTTTAGTTTTCATCGAAATTTTCATATAAAATTGATGTTTGGTATGAAATATTAGTGATCACAGATTAAACTAATTTTCTCAAAAATCGCAGTATTTACCGAGTTATAAAGGATTTTAGTTTTCGTCGAAATTTTCATATAAAAATTGATTTTTCGTACGAGATATAAGTGATCACAGATTAAGCTTATTTTCTAAAAAATCGCAGTATTTACCGAGTTATAAAAGATTTTAGTTTTCAACGAAATTTTCATATAAAAATCGATTTTTTGTATGAAATATAAGTGATCACAGATTAAACTTATTTTCTCAAAAATCGAAGTATCTGCCGAGTTATATAGGATTTTAGTTTTCATTGAAATTTTCATATAAACATCAATTATAAATGATCATATTTTCTCAAATATCGCAGTATTTACCGAGTTATAAAGGATTTTAGTTTTCAATGAAATTTTCATATAAAAATCAATTTTTTGTATGAAATATATATATATGTAAGAATATTTAAATTGATAAGAAATTATTTTCTTCTTTTTTGTAATACTAACAATTGTTGCGGCGGAAAAGCTGCCAGGAGGAGATTGAAATTGCCTAATATCTCGAGTTCCTCATTATTTGGGGAGGGGTCATTCAGCATTTGAAGGAACCACTCTCCGACCCAAGTCTCGGTTCGTTAAACATTTAGTTGATTAGTAAGTTAGTAATGTTAGTTGCCTTGTTTTTTTTTGCGTTGGGTTAGTGAAATTAGTTTTTTTGTTTTTTTTTATATTTTTGACTAATGGCCCACCTTGCTCACTCGTCTGGCTTACCGCAGTGGGACCATTTTAGGACCAACTTAATTGGCGGTTAAGCAAGATCGCAAATTAAGAATGCTCATTTGTAATGTTAGCTGGAAAGAAAAGAAACAATTATATTAATACAATGAAAACATAATTTAGGAACAATACTTTACCAAATGCCTTGATATCCATTGTTGAATCCATGAACCTGAAAATATTAGAAGAGAAAATTAAATAATTATAATAATGTTATTTTAAAATTTAAACTTACCTCGTGTGTAATAACTTTTCTTTCTGTTTGTTTACATTTTTTCTATCCCATATGTTTGTATTTGATGTGTTTAGTATTTTTACTGCCTGTTTTTATAACACGAGCACAAAAACGACTCGTCTAACTTACATTTAAAACAAAAACAAATTTTGAAATTTTGTTTTTGTTTTAAATAGTCGTTTTTGCGCTCGTGTTATAAAAATAGGCAGTTAATGAATGAAAAACAGTAAGGAAGTTGGCAACGTATAGGTCTTGGGATGTTGAAACACATATTGAATTTAAATATTAATTTTACGGTTTATAAATGGATGGACCGGTTACCCTAGCTATTTTTCTGAACGCCTGGTAATTGCAAGACTGGTCAGGAGTTGTAACAAAAGTCATTTGAGCATGAATTTAGGAGGAAATTAAAATAAATATGGCAGTATTAGATGAAAATGTAGAAAATAACTTATTGAAAATAAATTAAATAAATATGGTTGTAAAATTTAAAATATAGAAAATAAAACGCAGGGAATTCGTATACTTAAATTAATTATTTGGAAGTAATAGGTGTAAGTATATATTATGTATTTGGAATTAATTCTAGAATGAGAGGAAAACATAGGTATAAAAGGAGATTTTAAATGAAAAATAGTGAAAAAAGCTGGTTGAAAGTAGATGTGCTAGAAAGTCAAGAGAGCAGAAGAAATCATATCGTAATATAAAATTTTAAAGTAAAACTGTATAAGTGATTTCATAAAGCCAATATAGTTAATCAATATTAATAAGGACTCAAGATTTGAAATAAAAATAAACTAATGGCCAACACTTCTACATTAAAATATTTTGTTTACATAAACACAGCCTTATTCATGATAGTTTGCCATAAGGTATAATAAGTTGTGTTGAGAAAAATAAATAATTAAGAATAAGATTTATATTTTAAAATATGTGCGAACAAGAGAAAACGCAAAAATTTTATTCGAAAAAGAAATGAACTAAAATATTATATAAATAAAAAAAAAGAAAAAAAAGTCAATTGAAATCAGCACGAGTGTTGACAAAATATATGTATTGAGAGCCACATCATAAGGAAAATTCCTATGAAATCTGTTGAGAGAAGAATCGTTGCCAAGAGAGGAATAAAATATATCGAACTGGGATACATATACATCAGAGCCATCACGAATATCTAAGCTCCAGGAAAATCCCTGTGTTTAGTAAGCAACAATCAAATTACTTAAAATTTTAAATTAAATTTTAGTTAAGCTGTATATGTATATTATAAGTTTTTTTTTATTTTATTAATTTTCGTATTTAGTGAAGTATAAGTTTAGGCGAAGATTTTTATTAAAGGAAATGATCTGTAAAATTTTTTTTATAAATCTATTAGTCCCTTACTTATCGACAATTTCTCGCTAGAATTATAAAGAATAGAGTAAATTGCGATTTGGAAACGCCAATAGTTTTACCTTAGGGAGTTCCTTCAGAAAGACATTTGATAAAATTTTAAGAAAAGGAAATTGAAGAGGCTAACGGGAGGTTGGTTATTGTCCAGACAGTAAGGTTTTAATACTTAAAACAAATATAGCTAACAGATTGGTTCATTTCAAAATGAATAAGAGCAGAATAAAATTTTACCTATATATTGTTATAGTCATATAAGTAAATTTAGTTTCATTTCAATAAATTTTAATTGTATTTAATATGAATTAAAAAAAAATGGCTAAATAGAATATTTGATGAGGAGATTGGAAGGTGAGTAACGGGTGTGTAAGAAGTTTTTGTATGCCACTAAAATTTTGTTTAAGGAAACGGAAGTGGTTATGGTTGTGATTCGGGCGAACAGAAGAAAGAACTAACTTTCCTAATATGAATGGTCTTAGGTTTGTTAAGCGTCACATTTGAATTTGTCAAGGAAATTGATTGCTGGGTGTCATAGGGTTTAGGTGAGAGTTGAGAAGCTACGTCTCAAAATATTCTTATGTCAAGAGTTAGTCGAGGTATCATCCGAGGTATGTCCGTTTGATACACGTAACACAATTTAGAATTTTTTTAGGCAATTTCAAAATTTAGCTAGAAGCTAAAACGAAAATTTTGAGGCTAAAAGCAAAATAAAAAGGCTAGATTTAGCCTTAAAAATGCCTAAACTGGCAACACTGGTCTTATTCGAACTTTTTTAAAATTTGTTTATCAGAATGTTTTGAAAGTTTGAAATTGAAGTTTTGAAACAGTTAAAAAATCAACATTTTTTAACCGAGCATGGAAGCATGGTTTGAATTATCCCGGAAAAGCAAAAAAATTATTAAAAAATTATGGTTTAAAATTAAATAAAATTTGTTTATACACTCTTTACACAAGTAGTCTAAATGGTCTGGAAAATCTGTAATAATCACAGAAGCCACAAATATGCAATTGCATGTTTTTCCTGTACGTTGAATGAAACCATCGATGAAATATTTATCAGTTTCAGAACAAATAAAGCATTTTAGCATCGATCTGTAAGTGCATATTTTTGCATATTTCAGCCTTAATGGCTTATTTTTGCATGTAGTCATTTTTAGATCATATTTAAAACATATTTTCTTATTTTTAGAGCATAATTAAATCTTTTAAGGCATATTCTGACATTTTGAAGCTATTTTTTATACTTAATGGGGTGTTTTTCAAATTTGATTTTATAAAGGAAAATAAGAAATCCAAAAATATTTACTATTTAAAATTAACTTTAATGGATATTATTTTATCGCTAAGGACCTTGTAGCATTAAAATTGAAGATATAAAAACAGATTGATATTATTTAAGCCATTCTTAATTGATCTTCATTAAAACTATTTTTGAAATGTAATATAGAGGATGGATTAGTTTTTAAACTTGCCCGAATCAATGTTGTTAAAAAATTGGTAATTAAATTTCGACACAGTTGAAAAATTTCACTTTTGTCTAATTGTATAACATTAAAATATTAATAAAATACTTTGGTTTACTGAAAAACATATATATTTTTTTATTAATTTTTTTGCCTTTTAAGTACATATTTTCGAGTTTTTATAGCATATTTTTCGTTTTTTAGGGCATATTTAGTGGGCATAAAATCCATGTGCCCCGTTGGGCTAGTTGGTAGGGAGCTAACCTGTCAGTCTAGGCGTTGCGATTTCACTCGATTAAAATTAGAATATAATTTGTGCCTTGGCAAATGTAATTATTCAATAAAAATTCAAACAAGTTTTCTTTTTATACCTTCGTTAACTTAAATTTGAATTTAAAAAAATTCATGCTTGAATTTAAATCTGGACTTCTTTAAAATCAGTTGGTAGGAAACTTAATTCTCTAATTGTAATTTATATTGTGATTTTTTAAATTTCCGGACTTTATTTAAAATCTAGACACTTTATGGAAAATTTTATTAGTCATCTTGAGAGCTGAATTAAAATTTTGATGCTTGAATTTTGGATTCTTAAAAAGGGATTCTGGAATTATCAATCATAATTGATTTCTTTAGCAATACAAAAATCTATAAATCAAAAAGAAAAAAACTACTAAGAAAAAAATTCTAATTTTTTTACAATTTTAATAAAATGACTAAAAATTTTATATTTTATTTAATTAATAGTTTTTGTTTTTCTGTTCTGTTGGTTGTTTTTTTTTTTCTAATTTTACATTTCATTTGTTTTTTGTTGCACATTGTTTTTTTTTTATTTAAAATATAGTAGTTAATGTATATATGTAGATTAGATGTGGTTGCTTGTATTTATTTGTAGAATAATATATTTTAATAATAAGGACTATTATAATTATAATAACATAAAAAAATATTAATTTATAACAAATATATGCATGTAATTCAGTTTATGTTAAATTTGTTTCGCATTTTTTTTTTTTTTTTTTTTTTTTTGATATTATTACAGAATACAGAAGAGACGACTTAGAATATACAATTAAAAATTATTTTAGTTTTATTTTTATTACATATTACTATTAATATTTATACAATATATAAAAAAAGGTACTTAATGATTTATTTTTCCTTTCACAAATTTAAAAAAATAACAGGCCAATTAAAAATTTACAAATGTATATAGGTTTTTGTTAAAATAAATTGGCGTTTAAAGATTTTGTTTTCAAATAAAATTAATTTGGGGATTTGTTTTTTGGTATAATCGTAAAAAATAATAAATTGGAGATAAGTTTTCCTTTTGAGAGAAGAAATTATAAAAAATTAAAAATAATAATTAACAAAAAAGTAAAAGTAATAAAAATATGAAATAAATTAAAAGTAAAATTAAAGTAAAAAAAAAATAATAATAAAGAAAGTTTTAAAACATAAAAAATTAATTAAAAAGAAAATTATTTAATAGAAAATTTATAAGATATTATGATTTTTTTATACTAAATTTATTATTATTATTTTTTTTTTAATTTCTATGTTATTTTTTCTGTTTTTCTGCTTTTTTTCGCATACAAATTATTAAATATATATTTCTTAATTGCTGCTTGAAATTTTTTTCTTTTTTCAAATATTTATTTGATAAATTTTAGTTTTTCATAAGTTTAGCTATGTTTCTTAATTATACGATTTTTTATTATTTTTTAATTTAAACCAATTTATAGATTTTAAATAAATCACAATATTTAATTTTAATAAAGAGCAGAAAATTATTTTTTTTTTATAAACAATTAAAAAATATAATTAATTTCAAAATTCTTTTTTTTTAATTTTTTAATATATATATATATATATATATATATATATATATATATATTACCATTTTAGTTATTTTTCCAGGAAAGAATGACTGTACTCTAAAGATTCAATAGTTTTGATTAAACACAAGTAAGTGAGCAAGTTATGTTAAAGTTATTACATAATATTTTATTATACGCTTTAGTAATTTAAACAAAAACTCATAAAGTAAAATTTACAGGACCAAATTATTTATTTTTTATTTAATTTATTTAAATCAATACTTTTTAGAAATTATATGCACTTTTTTAGAAATAAGTCTGTATAAGAAAAATCGATTTTTATCGAAGATCTAAAGGAATTCGACAGACCAAAATTATATTCAAAAGAATTCTAGAATTTTAAAGAAATTTAAGCATTTTTTTTTTTAATTCTTTTAACAAAATCTTTCTAAATAAAAATTCTTTTCAAATTGGCGTTAAGCTTGAAAATATTATTTAAATATTAATAATTTTCCAAAAACTATTCCAACGTCAAAATATATTAAAAAATTTATTTGTATAAGAAGAAAATGAATTTTTACAAAGGCAAACCAACCATTCTAAATTTGAACAATATTAAATAGAACCAATTTATATATTGTTACAAAAGATCTAAAAAAGTTGGAAGAACCAAATATTAAAAAAGAAAATCTAAAATTCTGCAACAATTTAACAAAAATGTCTTTCTAATTTAAATAAAATTTTCTAAAATAAAATTCCTTTCAAATTTATTTTTCATTTATTTAGTTTAAAGAAAACCGCTCAAGAAATTATTTATAAGCTTAAAAAATACAAAATTTTTAAATATTTATGTTTGAATTAGAAATTGAGATTTTTTACGTTTTTTTTTTTTTTTTAATTTCAAATAGATTATAATTAATTTTTTAGTATAAAAAATTTTCATTACACAATAACATTAATACAAAAATTTAGTACATTTAAAAAAAAATGCAAAATTTGTTTAATTTAACATTTTTAAACTTTTTATTTTAGATAATTATGATTTTTAAGATACTGGCCAATTGGAAATAAATTATGATTTATTTATGAACCGAAAAAAGTTACATATTTACCCAATTCACAAAGTATATTATAAGTTATTGTATTATATGTTATTTGAAATAACACATTATTTAACATTTTTTGAAAATTTATATGTAAACTAAACAAACATTGTGATACCATTGTTTAAGAATTCTGTTTAAAATTTTTTTGATTTCTTAAAAAAAAATAATTTTTTATCCAAAATTTTTATTTTACCAAAATTTTTTACCAAAAAAAAATATATTTTTCACCAAAAATTTATTCAAAATTCAATTTTTCACAAAAAAAAATTGTTCACATTTTTTATTAAAAACCTATTAAGAAAAATGGAAAAATAAAATCAAAAATATTTGAATTTTTTTTTCTTTTTTTTAATTATAATATTTTAATACATTTGAAAATAACAAATTCCTTCACAAAGTGAATTTTTTTTTTTCAAAAATGTTATTTTCTAGATTTGTCAAACTTGGATTGCAAAATATTTTAAAACCAATTTTTGCCCTGCTTTTTAAATACTATGCGCCAAACTTGAAGAAGCGGTTTAATTTGTTTAAAAAATATAAGTTTTCAAAGTGAATAAATAAATTCAAAGGAAACCAGAAACTGGCTTTAGATCTAATATAAACAGAACACTATTTCAGATTATTTAATAACATTCTTGGAACTAGAGATGTCGCAACCATATTTTGATTCTAAATTGTTTTTAATAAATGGTTTAAGATAACTGCTTTTGACTTATTTTCCATCATCTTATCAGATTACAAAACATATTGCCATCAAACAAGAACGATAACAGTTTGTACATCACATTCAGAAAGTAGTTGTGGCATTAAAAGTTTTTTCTTCGATTACTCAATATATTAACTCTTTAAAGCTAATAATTTTCGAGCCAAAGAATGCTTTGGCCAACCCAGAAATTTTAATAAGAGATTTGCTTTATATGAGAATAAAATACGATTTGAATTACAATATCAAATATTTTCTATGCAAATTATTTTGAAACCCTTCAGGTTGTATATCTTAACAACCTGTTCGTATAGGGACCAAAAAATTGACAACATGAAAAACATACAAAAACAATTTCAATGAGAATGCGGACGACACAGATGAATACGCTTAAAGTTTGTTTAAATAACGAAGTACATAGCAGTGATTTTCGAACAGATCATCTTGTTGTAAAGTCTCCATATTTAAAAATTTAATTTCAATACGTTCGTTTTCTTTTTTTGGATAAAAAGTTTTCAGTAATATTTTAAAACTCAAAAAAAAATGTGGCAATTCTTTTGGGAATTCTGGGACGGTTAGCTTAAGGTTTTTCTGATTAATAGATTTTTAAAGTATTTTGGAGTTGAGGGAAGCTTAATGTTTATATTTAAACATGAAAATCTGTCTAATTTTTGATTGGAAGTATACAATTAATTTAAAATCCAGACGAATCAGAAGATTTAATTTATTGTAATTCGAGCCCCTCAAAGTATATGGTCAAATATCAGCCATCAAAACATAGCCGAATTGCAAATACAGTGGCAATATTAAACTGCTGCGATCTGTCAATTTAATACTACCATTTGATCCAATGATTCAGAAAGTTAGGGATGTTTATTAAGAAATATTACATTATTTAAAAATGTTGATGTCTAGTTTTTTTTTATCGATGTTTTTTAAAGCAAATTGGTTAATAAATGAAGTTTTCTTTTTAAGATGAAATAAAAAATTACTTTAAGGAAATTTCAAATATTAACTAGAATTGTGTTATGCCAGTAAACATATAAGTTTGATTTAAAATAGAAAAATAATTCCAAAATTTTCTCCTTTAGATCCTTAAAATTTATTTGATTAAGGATGAGAGAAATACTACACATTAAGAAATTTCCTTTAAAATTTGATAGCAAATATAATATTAAATTATGTTTAAAATGAATTACAAATATTTCTTAAGCATTATAAAAATTGTGTACTTTTAAAACAAATTACCAATATATTAACGATTCCCCAACAAACTTTTAGTATAACTTATTCTCCTACTTGTATTTTGTTGCAAAACTGTTGAGACCCCCCTTTAACATATAAATTTTATATAAATTTTTGTTGTTCTTACCCCAAAATTAAAATTAAAATATTTTGAAATCTCTTTGCTTCCTTCAATTCTTGTTTTTCTCTGCTTGCCAGCCAGCATATTACCAAAATCTATTCATAGTCGTGGAGTTATCATCGTTATCATTATTATTATTATTGGGAGGTAAAGCGGCTACTGCTATACCACCCTGGGTAGGGGTTTGTATAAAAACTGAATCAGGATTTCCATCCGCAACCACTTGGGGTCGTTGACGAGTTGCTAAGGACGATGATGCTGTGGTTGATGAGTTTGTAGGAGCTGCTGGTCCAGCTGTTGTTACTTGAGCGGTTATAGGTTCATATATACACTGCAAAGGAGCATCATCGTCGTCGTCACCTTTAAATGAGCCACTTAAATTCGGATTTAAAACATTATTCGAAGAGTGTGCAGCTCTTAGCGAAGTGCTTAAATTTGTATTTACATTGGTCAATGAATTGTTGGTTATGTGAACTGCCAAAGGATCTGAGGGTTGATCGGCTATAACATCGTTAAGAGTATCTTCTAAATAGGGAGGGGCGGCCACACTAATTGTTGTGGATTGTCTGAACCATCTGTAAAAGAGGTAGGGGTTAAGAAAGTTAGCTCATTTCTTTTTTGAAGTTAAATATTTTTAAAGCATTCTTACCTTAAAACCGGCCAAGACCATATTGATCGATTACTTGAGTTATGATTTAATTGAGCCGCCAAATGTGGTGGTAAATTAGGGGAACGATCAAAGGGATTTATACGCGCGGCAGGTGAAAGCACTGTAACAAAATTTTAAAAAAGATATTGATATTAGATTAGGAATTTTATTATTATTATTATTATTATTATTTTTTTTTTTTTTTTGATAAACTTACTATTCTCATCATCTGATGTAACGTCTCCACCAGTACCAGCTGCGATATTGTTACCATCACGGCGAAATGTACCATGACCTGTTGTCGATGATGTCACCGATGCGTTACGTGTTGAAACTGTTGAATTCACTGAGCTATTAGTCGATTGCTGTTGTTGCAATAGTGGTGTTGTATCGTCATCCGTATCAGTTATACTATCCAATGAAGACTGTCGATTCCGCTGAGATCGGCTTTGGGCTTTCGTAAAAACCTTGCGCTTACATATGGGACAATCGCGTTTATTTTCAGTTAGCCAGACATCAATGCAATCACTGTGATAAGCTAAAAATGAAATCAAAGAGGATAAATAATCAAAAAAGATAAATAAAAATTAGAAGAAGAATTTATTTATATATATATATATATATTTAATTACTTTTTATTTTTATATACTTATTAATTTGTTTATTTATTTAGTTATATAAATCAAGTAAATAAATTAAGTAATAAAAATTTTAATCATTACAACAAAAGGATAATCATCAAAAAATCGTTTCTTCTCGAATTAACTAAAATCGAATTAACTAAAATCTTTTTAAATCATTTCTATTTTAATTTTATATTTAATGTTTGACTTTAATTTTTCTTCAAATTCAACTCAATAAAATACTCACGATGTTTACACGGCAATATACGCAACTTATCACCCTCGGCAAATTCATCCAGACATATAACACACGTGTCATAACCCAAATCACTGTTTTTTGTAAACTTTAAAATGGGCAGCTTTTTTAACATTCTTTTGGGCAAACGATGACGTCTTGAACGTCTTTCTTCTCGTATGCATTTGTAAATCATATAAAAGATCTAAATAAATCCAAACAAATATCATAAAAAATATTTCTGAAAAAATAAAGCACAAACTTACCATAATTAAAAAACATAAACCAATTAAAATGGAAAAAGGTAAAATTAATTGTGTATTTATATTAAAAGGCAGCTCATCATTAATAACTAAAACAATATCCGCAATAGCGAAATTTTTCAAATTTGAACCCGTCGTATGGCCCACAAAAACGGAAGGTATTACAATACCAGTGGAATTTTGTGCTGACATGTGTTCTAATTGAAAAAAGCAAATGAATAATAATCTAATGTTTCCAAGTCGTTTCAAGAAAAAACTCACCTAAATCATCACCTTCATTATTATAGATGATTGCAGCATCAAAGCGTGCAGCCTGAGCATTTCGTACCTTTAATTCAAATGTGCAATCAACGCCACCTCTAGAAAAAAAAAATGGGAAAAAAGAGGAGGAATTAAAGTAAAGTTGTTAATTTATTTTAAGCAAATTTAAGAACATAATTAATTAAAAAGAAACGTTAATATGAATATATAAGTTGGGACAGTTAATAAAATGCAATCGATCAGACACTTTCACCTTAGTTGGTATTCAGGGCACTCAAAAACATTCATAGCATTAGAAAATTATAAAATCTCTATCAATTTATAAGATGAAAATAAAAAATTACTCTAAGGAGCAAAGTTATTCTCTTTAGTGTAATATATGCATAATTAAGCTCTTAAATATGTGATATGCAAAAATATATCATTTAAATTGCTAAAGTATGCTTTAAAGTAAAGATCTTTTATAAAAATATGTCAAAATATGCTGTTAAGCCCAAAATATACTGTCAGCACCAAAATATGAAAATGCCATAATTCTTAACATTATCTATAACGAATAAACAACTAACAGTTCAGTTCATTTGAAGCACGGGAAAATATATGATATTGCATATTTTAGTTTGCCCTGGTTATTGATATTAAATAAAAATAAGCTATAGACTAGACTATAGACTAGACTATAGACTAGACTATAGATTAGACTATAGACTAGACTATAGACTAGACTATAGATTAGACTATAGACTAGACTATAGTACCCGCAAGGGTATCACCAGGAGATGATAACGGGAGTAACGAACCCGCGGACCCTAGTTTTGGCAGGTATGGAGAGCGCATTAAAATGATGCATAAGCTTGTCGAAGTCCTGTGACAGGGCGAATGGATACCGCCCTAAATTAGGTATCTATCCACATGGGTACCCCTTTAGAGAGGGGTAGTTAGAAGGTTGACAACTTCGTGGATCCCTAGTCACCATATCCGAAAATCCAGGCGCGACGGTACCCATATTAGGCGGCTTCCTGGTCAGCGTCTGTTTCCAGGTTAGGAGCGGCTGGTACAACACCTGGCGGCTAGGTAAAAAACGCAAACCCTTAAAAAAAACTCTAATGGAAAATAATAAATTAAACGTTACGGTGCAGGGAGTAATAAACCCAGTACCGGCGGCTTTGGAGAGTGTGAAAGCAGGCTCTCGGTCGTTGAAATCATATTACTGCAATACTTCTAACTCGGCAGCACACCTGGCTGAATTAGAAGTTAAAGCTACAGGCAACACAAACAAGGAGCGGTGGAAAGTGTAAAAACCCTTTTCGTAGAAACTCCGGAATTCCAAGGTCACCACCATCAACACCAAATGTTATAACGCAGATGGAGCATACTACGCCTATTATTCAGTCTCCAGCTCAAGTGCAGACGGCGTCGGGGAATACTCATTTCCTAGAACTTGGAAACTTAATAACAGGATTGATAGAATTTATGAAGGGCAAGTCTAATGTACATCATGCTATAAAGGAGCAGGCTAGAGCCATAAAAGTAATGTACAATAAAGTTAGAGACGAAGTGTCTTGCGATAAAATACCTCACGTCCCTGAAAAAAAGGAGCTGGAAACACAAACTACCCCAAAAACGTGGCCACCAGAAAAGGATCTCAAACGAAGTAGAGAATCAGGAGAAGTATCGCCAAAACCCCAATTAGCTAAGAGAAAGAAGCATGCAAGCAAACCTCAAAAGAAATTGGAAGTTATGAAGGATACTTCCCCAGAGAAATCCAGCACCAGCGAAGCAACCAATGCGTGGAGAACAGTGAAACCCAAAAAGAAACCTCGAAAGAGAAAGGAAATAAAGGAAGTTATGATAATTTCAATGAAAGGAGAAGCAAGTTATGCTGATATTTTAAAGCATATGAAGTCAGATCCTAGCCTTAAGGATTTGGGTGAATGTGTTTCTCGCATAAGGAGAATCCAAAAAGGCGATCTTCTTTTAGAAATTAATAAGTCGAAAACCGAGAACGTCAAAGACTTCCAAGGAAAGGTGGAAAGATCGGTAGGATTACAGGCAAATATCGTATCGCACACTCCGGAGATTATGATTGAATGTAAAGATATCGATGAGGTTACAACAAAAGCAGATATTAGTGAAGCCCTTAACAACTTGCTAGGAGTTTCTGAAATAAGGGAAACTAACGTAAGGAGCCTAAGGAGGGCTTACGGTGGCACACAGATAGCAAGTATTATCTTACCGATAGAACTTAGCCGTAAAGCTCTTGAAAAAAAAGGTGCTTGTCAAAAAATGCTTCAGATGCCTGGAATTTGGACATATTTCCTCATCGTGTACAAATTCTAACGACAGGTCGAAACTGTGTAGAAGGTGTGGAGAAGGTGGACATATTGCGAGGGACTGTACCAAGGATCCAAATTGTATGTCTGTAAAGAAGTGGAAAACGCGGATACAAAACACGTAGCTGGGAGCAGAAGATATCCTGTTTTTAGGCGGGCTCTTAGTAAATTGCGTAAATGAGATTTTTACAATTAAATCTCAATCATTGTCAGGCGGCGCAGGACTTGCTTTCACAAACTATCTGCGAAACTAGAGTTGATGTCACCATTCTTTGTGAACAATTTAGAGACATGAGCAATACAGTATGGGTGAAAGATTCAACAGGTAAAGCTGCAGTTTGGGCATGCGGAAATAAAGGAATAAAATAAATATCCGAGCACACAGAAGACGGATTTGTAAGAGCCAAAGTTGGTGGTATTCATATATACAGTTGCTATGCCCCTCCTAGTGCAACAACTGAAGAGTTTGAGAAGATGTTAGATAATCTGCTAAGAGACTCAGAAAATCATAATCCGAAAATTATAGCAGGAGACTTTAATGCATGGGCTGTTGATTGGGGTAGCCGAAAAACAAATACTAGAGGACGTATTTTACTCGAAGCGATTTCTAGGCATAACCTAGTGCTAGCAAATAGTGGAAATACACCAACATTCTCTACTGGAGGAAGAAGCTCTGTCGTGGATCTAACATACATGAGTAGTTCCTTGGCAAGGGATATGAATTGGAGAGTCAGCGAACAATACACTCACAGTGACCATCAAGCTATTATATTTTCAGTCCATAGCTTGCGTAGTAGACATCCCTCTCGTGAAGAAGATGCACCAAAATATATTAGTTGGGCCTCTAAAAGACTTAACAAAGAAGTATTTACCCAGGAATTTGGAAACAACTTTGAACTGAATGGTTCAGCACTGGAAAAAGTGAATCAAATGATATCGAGAATCAAAAGCGCATGTGATGTCGCTATGCCGAAACGAAGAATGACGAGGAACTGTCCCCCAAATTACTGGTGGAACTCGGAAATCAATAACCTCCGCCCGTTGTGTATAAGAGCTAGAAGACGAACCAAACGTCTTATGGGCCGACCAGAGTTCGAAGAAGCGTGTCGCGAATTTCAAACCGCAAGGCGAGAGTTTCAACATGCTATTTCAAGAAGCAAAAAAAAATAGCTTCAAAAATATATTCTTAGAAGCAAATAATGATCCTTGGGGAAAGGCGTACAGGGTTGTAACCTCGCGCCTTAAAGGCAAAAAGTCCCCACAGCCAAGTTGTCCCATTTTACTAGGGAAGATAGTTAAAACTCTGTTCCCGGAACATAGACGCAATATAAGTACGGCGACAGGAATGAACCCAATAGAATCCATACCGTTGGTGACAGAAGAGGAGCTGCTTCAGATAACAGAGAAAATCGGAGACAACAAAGCTCCAGGACCTGATGGAATTCCAAACAAAGCGCTTAAGTTGGCAGTTAGAACAGCAACGAAACCGTTCGTGGATGTATTTAATGAATGTCTAAAGGAAGGAGTATTTCCAAACTGTTGGAAAAAACAAAATTTGATGCTAATTCCGAAGCCCAATAAACCACAAGGCGATCCCTCTGCCTATAGACCAATATGTCTACTCGACACAAAAGGGAAAATTCTGGAGAAAATCATACACAATCGATTGCTACCCATTGTAGAGGAAAGAAATGGTCTGTCGAATCACCAATTTGGGTTTCGAAAAGCTAGA
The DNA here is from genome assembly GCA_932274085.1 of Protocalliphora azurea. Taxonomy (NCBI): domain Eukaryota; kingdom Metazoa; phylum Arthropoda; class Insecta; order Diptera; family Calliphoridae; genus Protocalliphora; species Protocalliphora azurea. The sequence goes on from OW026519.1 coordinate 57,352,761, forward strand.
TCGACCATCGACGCAATCCGTATGATAGTAGATACAGCACAAATGGCGATAGAAGGCAAGGGAGCAAGTAGGAAGTACTGTGCTATCATAACGCTTGATGTAAAGAACGCGTTTAAAACTGCGAACTTGGGAATAATAATTCAAAAGCTAAACGGAATCAGTATACCGGCGTATTTAACAAGATTAATAGTAAGCTATTTCACAGACAGAAAGCTCTGTTACCAAACCGACGAAGGTGTCGTAACATACAATATCACTGCAGGAGTTCCACAAGGCTCTGTACTTGGTCCACTATTGTGGAATATAATCTACAACGATGTTCTAGAGCTTAAAATTCCAGAAGAGGCGAACATTATAGGTTTTGCAGATGACATAGCAGTTACGGTTTCAGCAAGATATATGGACGAAGTGGAGCTAATTTCAAATGAAGTAGTATGGACTAATAGAAACTGGATGAAAAGTGTGGGGTTGGAACTTGCCGAACATAAAACGGAGATTGTATTAGTTACAAGCAGGCGTAAAAAAGAGACCATGAGAATAATGGTTGGAGAACACCAGGTGACATCAAAATCCCATCTCAAATATTTGGGAGTTCTCATAGATGCCAGACTTAACTTTAGGACACATATGGAATATACTGCTAACAAGGCAGTAAACATTAGAGCCGCTCTTGAAAGAATGATGCCGACCAAGGCAATCCAAAAGGAAGATAATATCGACGGTGGTCAGCTCAGTTATACTTTACGCTGCTCCCATATGGTCAGTAGCTCTGAAAGTAAAGACCGCAGCGAGGAAGCTAAAATCTGTATACAGGTTATCGGTCCTACGAGTATGCTGCTCTTTTCGAACAACATCCGACGAAGCGGCCCATGTCATAGCGGGAATGATTCCTATAGATATCTTGGCTGACGAAGCCAAACGCTTGGATGAAATCAGAAGAGACCCAAATCAACTAGACACTCGTGTACGTAAAATTGAAAGAGAAGCTTCTATAAGACAATGGCAGAGCAGATGGGAAGACAGCCGTAAAGGAAGGTGGACCTTTAAACTAATCCCGAGAATAGATGTATGGCTAAACAGACGACATGGAGAAGTTAATTACCACTTAACGCAGTTTCTCTCAGGCCACGGAGGATACCGAAGTTACCTGTACAGATTCGGGTTAGATAACTCCCCATATTGCCCTAACTGTTCAAACCAAGAGGAAGACCCAGAACACGTCGTGTTCAACTGCGCACGCTTTCGCCACGATCGACAGAAAACAGAAGAAGTCCTTGGATGCCAACTTAATCCGCAAAATATTGTTGACATCATCCTTAATAAGAGAGAAAATTGGGATGTAATATCCTCAATGATTAAAAGTATTCATGATAAACTTAGAACGGAAGAGAATCTGAGGAAATCCCGGACACCAGAAGTAGCCCAGATAAGGCTCTCCTGCCCTGCGATGCAATATCTTTGTAGGGTTGCTGAATGACGAAGGAGGTGGTTTTAGTCGGTAGGAATCCGACATAACCCGTTGAGCCTTAAGTGGCATCGGGTATCATATGGAAGATTTCCACCTGCCTAATAGAAAAAAAAAGACTAGACTATAGACAAGACTATAGACTAGACTATAGACTAGACTATAGACTAGACTATAGACTAGACTACAGACTAGAATATAGACTAGACTATAGACTAGACTATATAGACTATAGAAGAGACTTTTAAATATACTATAGAATGGACTGTAGAAGAAAAGTATGACTAGACTAAAGACCAGATTATAGACTAGTAGACTATCTAGTCTATAGTATATTTAAAGAAATCGAATTCACGAATTAAGCGTTAATTAAAGGGTTTGGAAATAATGGAATAATAATTTATGATCTGTTACACTTCTCAAACAGAAATCTATTTTATATTAGAAAATCTAAAATCACTCGGGATGAAGTTACTTCAGCTTTAAATATCTTTTTTTTTATTTTATGTTGTCTGTCTACTCTGTTGAAACTTAGACAATATACTACTGACCTAATAGTAAAATGTGTCTTTTTGTTGCTTATTAAATTAGTTAAATAAATTTATTAAATAAATTTTCATATGTGACATAAATCCAGATTAAATATGTGTGTGTGTACTTGTTATCATTTTTTATGTTGAATAAAGTGCTAATTTTTACAAATTTTGTTGCGTAGACATTTTTATGATTATTAAATATTATTATATAGAAACTCGTGATTCATGTGTATGTTCCTATTTTATTTTTTTAATAATTATAAAAATATTTCGTGTTAAATTATGATTGCTATGGAGATATCAAAAATGCATTTAATTTTACTGAATCTTAAACCCTGAAGAAAAGAGAATAGTGTTTAAAAAAATTTTATGAGTTAAAGAAACAAAATTGTAGTAAGAAAATATACCTTTGTTTACTACAAAAGAATCAGCATTTTTGATAGATTTTGTTTAAAAGAAAAAAGGAAAGTAGTATTTTTAGTTAATTAAATTAAAAGAAAAAAATAAGACATTTCGTTTTATTTGGTTAATCCTTTTATGTAGATTATATAAATACCTCTGTATGATGGCAGCAAATTTAGCATTACTGGGATATCCTGATTTAGGTGGTGGATTAAATTTTTCACAACCGTCTTCATGGGGATATGCTGATATGACAAATACCTTAATGCCATTCGTGGGTAGACTGGGACCAAACTGTGCTGGCAAATCATTATATTCTTCGATTAACTACCAGTGTCATATGCAAAAAAAAAAAAAAAAAAAAGAAAAACATTTGTTAAACGCTAAGCTAAGAGTGTCATAAGGACATTTATATTATTTACAATAACCTGATTGGTTAGGCGTCGATAAACCAAAATGTGAGCATCCACTTCTATAGGAGATTTAAAAATGCAAACGCTAACAATAAACGATACCACTAGAGATAATTGCGATGATATCGCCATTCTATTTGAGGTGATAGAGTGAGAAGGCGTTAAGAGACCACAAAAAATATTGTCTGTAATGAAATTGAAAATAAATTTAAATTGTATTATTAAAAAAAATAATTAGAAATTGTTTATAATATCTCAACATAAGTTTGTTTTTTATGTTATTTTCTAAAGTATTTGCGAAATTTCAATATTTTTGTTAAATTCGAAAATTCGAACATATGTACATAATTTCTTCTGATTTTTAAAAGGTTTTTTTTATTGTATTTTATAAAGTATTATCGAAAATAGAACTTTTTTTGTTGTGCGAAAATTTCAAATTGATTTCGAAAATTCGAAATTAAATTCGGATTTTTCGAAGATGATTTTTATTTTGTTTTTTGTAATTCCTATAAAATTTTACCGAAATTTTACAGTTTTTTTTTTTTTGTAAAATTCGAAATTTTGTTTGAAAATTCGAATTTTATGATTTATTTTTATTTTTTAATTATTGGATTTCGAACGTTTTTTGTTTAGTTACAAAATTCGAAATTATATTTGAATTTTTCAAACATTATTTAGGTTGACAAATTTTCTTTTGAATTTTTCGATTATGATAAAAAATTTAAAAAATATATTTTTTATGTATTTTATAAATTCAAAGATTTTAGTTATGTATGTCCGATTTTTTTCTTTTTCTTTATATCAAAAAATTAAAAAAATAAGTTTTGTATTATTGTTTAAAGTATTACTGATAATTCAAAATTCGAATTTTTTGATCATAATTTATATTTTGTTCTTTACAACATTTTTATAATGTCATAAAAAAAAAACATAACAAATTTGAAAAGTTTTGTTAAGTTTGAAAATTCTAAATTATGTTCGAATTTCTTGTAAATTACAAAAATAAATTTTATTTAATTATTTAAAGATTTAACTTCAAAATTAGGAATAAGTTGAAAAATTTTAAATTATGTTCAAATTTTTCTATTATAATTTTTGTTTTATTTTTATGTAATTTTTCTTAAGGTACATATTATTAAAATTTTAAGGTTTTCGTTAAGTTCGAAAATTCGAAACTATGTTTACATTTTTCGAAAATAACAAAAATTAAAAAAAATAAGTATTACATTTGAACGTTTTTTTTATTAATTTCGTAAATTCGAAATCGTCTTCAAAAATTCGAGATACGTCAAAAAACTTTAAATTAAATTAAAAAGTCATTATACAAGTCGATGCCAAATCGCATTTTTGAGGTTATTTCTAATTGAATGCTAGAAGATAATAACTTTCATTTTTATAATCTAAAATTTAAAAATAAATTACAGTTTGCTTAGTTTTAAAATATTCCTTATTCAAGTGACACACGAAAAAAATAATAAATATATGCATAATTTTAGTATAACAAAATATGTATATTTTTTTATTTCTTCAGGAAACTAAAGCCAACACTTTGAAGTTTGGTTGCGCATTCTTATTCTTTATTCAAGTGGCAGGCAGTATATATATATATATATATATATATATATATATATATATATATATATATATTTATTTATTTATTTATTTTATTTTATTTTTTTTATTTTATTTTATTTAAAGTATTACTGAAATTTTAAAGGTTTTATTAGGTTCGAAAATTTGAAACAGAGTTCAAATTTTTCGAATATATTTTTTATTTTCCTTTTAATGAACCTATTTTAATAACCAGGAGGATTTTGATTTTTGGACGATATTGGTAGATACTTATGTATTTAATTCTATCTAATTAAATAATTTTATAAATTGTTATTAAGATATACCAAAATAATCAAAAACAAATGAATTTTAACAAATATTATTTAAAAGTGTTCGATTTTTATAGAAAAAATGTTGAATACCTATTTTAATGATCACATGTTCCAATTTTTCGAAAATTAAAAACAAATATTTTTTATTTTCTTTTATTTTATAAAGTTTAGCATGCATATATACATACATAGTGTTGGAAGAAATAATAGGGACGATTAAAATTTTTATATATGCTTAAAATTTTATTTAATGTTTCATAAATAAAATTAGATAACTTAAATAACTTCAAAATACTTATATACTAAGATAAAAAGAACTTAATAATATTGCAAAATTTCACATAAAATGTAGTTTTTAAAAAACCATCTGGAAATAATAATAGGGTCATTTAACATTTGTCAAAAAATATATACTTTTGTTATACATTACCATAAATTCTATATATTTTTCAATACTTAGTAGAAGCTCTTTTCATTTTTATTATTTCCTAACATCGACGATTGATTATTCTGAAATCATGACTTTACACTTCTGGCATAAACATAAACGAGCTGAGATTTTCAATTTTCGTACTCTGTTTTCGTGGATTTTTTTTTTTTTTTTTTTGCGTCAATAGCGTTAAACATTTTATTTTTTGAACACTTCAATATGTGCGCATTTTTTGAATTTATAACCGATCCTCTTTCTATTTAAGAATAAAATTTCTATCACTATCACTGCAATGTACTCCACGACCCATTCGGAAGCACTCTTACCAAAAATACAGAACTAGAAATATCACTTAAGCTTAGTTTTCAGCACTATAAAATATTTAGTGTAAAAAGTTAACTGAAATTAATTTTAATGGAATTTTACACAGAGTGTCCCTATTATATTTTCCAAGTGATTTCTCTACTTTTCTCAATTTTTTGTAAATAAGAATTTAATTATAAGAAAAGTTGTAAAAACCAAAACAGATTAATTAATCCTGTTATATTTAAAATAATTTGGCAGTGAGTACTGATATTATAAGTCAATTATACAAAAGTTTTCAACCCATTATATATATTGTCCCTATTATTTTTCCAACACTGTGTATTCAAAAATTGAAAATAAATTTCTAATTTTTCGATAATGTTTATTTTGTTTTTTATGTAATTTTTTGTGAGGAGGTATTATTGAAATTTGAAGATTATTTGTTAATTTCAAAAATTCGAATTTTTCGAAAATTACAAAAAGTGAAAAAAGATTTTTTTTTAAGTTCGTAAATTTGAAATTATTTCGCGAATTATTCGAAAATTCGAAATTTAAAAACAATTTCAAATGTTTCATTAAATTTTTATTTTGTTTTTTTTTTATTTTTTGTACGATGGTAATGAAATTTGATCGCTTTTTGTAGAATTCGAAAATTTGAAATAATGTTAAAATTCTTCGATTATATTGAAATATTTAGTTTTGTTTTTTCGACCATGACAATAAAAAATTGAGAATAAGTGATTTTTATTTTCTTTTATCAAAATTGGAACGTTTTTTATTAACTTCAAAAATTCGAAATTAAGTTCGAACTTTTCGAACATAAGCAAAAATGTTTATAATAATTATTTTAGCTAGTTTTACAACTTTTTTTTAACACACTTTAACGATTTTCCTTTCTTTCCGTTTATTCGAAAATTTAAATCATATTCAAACATTAGAACATTACCAAAAAATGAAAATTTAATTAATTTACATTATTTTTAAAATGTAATTTCAAGAATTATTAAATTTTTCCTATATTCGAAAATTCAAAATCAAGTTCGAATTTTTCAAATATGACTAAATATTTTTTTAATAAAGATTGTCGATCATTTTTAAGAATTTTTAATAAAATTTTTCATTTTTCTTATGTGCGAAAGACTTTAAATCTAATTCAAAATATTTAAAAATCATAATTTTAATTATCTTAATTTTTATAATAAACTTCAGAAATTTATATATTTTTTTTAATAAATTATAATTTAAAGTTCAAATGGTTTAAACAGGTTTTAATGTTAAAAACAAATTCTTAATAAAAATGAAGATTTAATTTTATAGAAAGTAAAGTGAAAATAAAATAGAAATTAAATTTAAAATAAACATCTATTTAACCGCTTACATTTTTTTCAATTTTATTTAAAAATGGGATTGCAGAAGTTTTAAGTAACAGAGACACATAAACAAACAATTATTACTTGTCTGTATGCGTAATTTTGTTTACTTAATCTCTTATTTAAATTATGATATTGTTATTATTGTTATTATTTTTATTGTTGTTTTTTTTTTATTTATTTGCACTAACGCTGTTGTCGCGGCGACGTTGACTTTTTTGTAGTAACAAAGAAATCTTTAAAGTGGATCAAATATTTGTTGTCGTTTATTAAATTGTTGCTCTTTATTTAGTTGCTGTTCCAGTTGTTGTTCTTGTTGCTGTTCCTGCTCTTGCTGCTGCTGCTGATGATGATGTTTGTTTATAAAATAATTATTTATAAGTTGCATTTGTATGCCCATGAATTTGTTGTTGTTCTAGAGATTGTATAGCAATAATTATAAACTGTAAAAGAAAATCAAATTGTAAAGAAAAATATTAAATTAACTTAAAAAATAAAGAAGAATTTTATATTAAAAAAATTAAATAAAAATATAAATTACTATTATTAAATACCCAGGAAAAATTTTAGAACATGTTCTAAAATCATTTGTTCTAGTTCTGATTCTTTAATAACATCCTTAGAACTAGTGGTGTCGCAAAAGGAAATTCAATTCTTTTTTCTAGATTAAAAAAGTTAATTTCAAATTATTATACCCTACACCACCATAGGTGGTTGGGGTATTATACGTTTGTGCTGATGTTTGTAACGCATAAAAAAAAATTATCCAACACCCACCTTAGAGAATACCAATCGACTCAGAATCACTTTTTAAATCGATCTAACGATGTCCGTCCGTCTGTCTGGCTGTCAATCAAATTTGGCACGTGGGACTTTTATGACACAAGAACGAAGCCTATTGAAATTGGTGATGATCGGCCCATTATTTCACCTAGCCCCCATACAAATGTCCCCCCGGAATAGAGTTTAAACGCTCAAAAATGCCTTAAAAATAAGGATATTTTAATGAAATTCGGTGCAAAGAAGTTTCGTACAATTATCAATCTTTGTATCAAACTTTATGAAGATCGGTCCACAATTGACCATAGCTTCCATATAAACCCCTCTTCCGAAAATCACTTTAACGCCGACACAAATTAGTTTTATGTAAATAGAAACACCATTGCCAAATTTTATGAGATTTGGTCCATAATTTACCATAGCTCTCTTATAAACCCACTTCCAGGAATCGCCCTAAAGTACATAAAATCATCCAGATGTTAGTATCAACGCATTATTCTGTATTTGTATATTTTATTTTACATTTGGTAAAATTGGCCATAGGTGTAATATATGTAAGTCCCCTTCCCGAATTTTTGTGTTCGTATAGAATGGTGTAGGATCTTTCTTTCTCGTTGTATATTTCTTTAAGAGATAGTTTTCTCACTTAAACAAATATATTTAAATTACACTAACAAATTTTATTATTACTTAAAAACATGAAAGAAAAAATAGTTTTTATAAAATAAAAAATTTTGAATATACTTTTTATTTTATTTTAAAAATTTTACTGCCTGTTTCTCTATGTCGAACGAAAAGTTCGTTTCGGAAATTTTTACGGAAAACAACAATAAAATATTAAATTTATTCATAACTACAATAAAAATAAACAAAAGCTAAATTTTTTGTCAGGATCTCATGAAAACTTTATTTAACTTAGAAACTCTGGTAACTCTCACACAACATATCGCTGATAAACGTAGTTTTTCCTATAATTTTTATGTGAAACGCATATTTTGCAAATAAATTTGTAAAATGTGTACGACTAATATTTTTTTGCTCATCCGATTTTAAAGATTAGTATATTTTCTCTCATTAAGGCTTGTGAATGTTATTTAACTTTTATAGTTATCGTGTTATTCGTATCTGAACATACAAATTTCGAATTAAAAAAAAAACCTGGATCCAATTCGATTTTCTCCAAATTATGTAAAAAAAAAAAAAAAATTGAGAAATAATAATTTTTGGAATATTTTAAGTCAGGAAAGCGCTATATCAGTGTGAGTGATCATTATTGCAGCTAAATTTAGCATTTTTTACTCCGATTTAGCCGCAAATTTTTCATTTAACATTTGGCATATTATTTAGCTATTTTTAATAATATATTTAGCATTTTATAGCATTTTTCAAAATAAGGACAAACTTTAAATATTGAAATTAAAAGTTAATGCTATTGTCTACAAAATATCCGCCACGGCGGCTTGTCTTCTTGAAAAATATTTCCTTGATGTATAGCTCATACGTGGTAAAGAAAATCCTGTCATGTTACACTCTAGGATAGCTTCGGTCCTAGAGAGCGTAACAGTTTGGCAGGTATATATAGGTGCACCATTGCCTGGACTTGTCTGGGGTCTATAATGGGAGAAAAGGACCTTCGGGCCCTGACCAGAGACTTAACACAATCTGGTACCACGGGAGCCAGTAGCCCCTGGTACGGCAACACTGATTTGACGGTGTTGTCGTACTGGACTGGCTGTTGGAGAGGCCCTTCGGGGAGTTACGTGGTGGTTGTGGTTTGGACCTAAACCGCAGGAAGGGGTTTATAGTCCCGATGTGGTGTTGCATAGCAATACAAGTCGCCAATAGTGCGGCAGGAGGTTAGATAGCTCCAACTCCTAGGCAAGGGGGAGTGGACTTATCCAGACAATGAGTCTCTCAAATTGCCACCTGTGTGTTCTTAAGAGGCACATGGGGGCGTTGGTTGGCGCATTGTACCTCATCCGGTGGTAAGACCATCGTGGGATTAGGCCGTCATGACAGGTGCTCACGTTAATCTTGACCACATCTGTCTACAAAATATAGACTTTAACAAAAGTAGTAGTAATCAAATTAAAAAAGGGACAAGTACTAAGTGCTTAGTTAAAAATATTATTTAAGTCCGCTTCGCAAAATTTATTAAAAACGAAAATTAGAAACCCTATCAAATTGAAGTAATATTAAATATATTTTTCCAATGTTTTGAGGTATATTTACTTGGTACTTTATCATTTAGTTTTTAAGCAAATACGTATTGTTATTTTAAAAAGAACTTGAAGGTGTTGAAGTAATGGATCGTGAACAGAACTGACCATGCATTGTAAGTAGAAAAGTTAGCAAGATGTCAAGGGCTTTGTGGATCGGTCTATACATGGTAATCTAACGCATGAACAAAAGAAGTTTTAGAATTAAAATGGATATTATCTAGGTTATGATCGGACGCCTATGTGAAATTTTATGTAAATTCTACCAGCAGATTGGAAGTTTCAGATTTGTTTCCAAAAAAATTCGATTCTGCCCCACTGTGTGATGTACATAACTACCCAGCAAAAACTTTGCTTTCCTGGTAAGTTATCAGGTATAAAAGTAAACTACTTATTTTTTGCCTGAATAACTAGTTATTTTTGTTCGACTTGTCCACAAATTCATGTAGTTATTTTTTTAATCTAGCGGTACTCAAAGATATGTACCTAAACCAAAACAAAAAAATTTTACCGTCACTGAGACTCGAACTTGGACACACACTAACCATTCGTTTTTACTGAATAACGTCTTACTCAGTACACCATCTTGCACATAGCATCCTCTATTTAGTTTAAAATATCTTTTTAGACATTTTGTTATAAAAAACTAACAGCTTCAGAATGGGGTTGAACCAACAACCTTCTGGTTGTTAATCCGGCGCTCTAGCCAACTCATCCACGTGATTGCAGTATTACTGCGCTATTATACTATTGAATACTTATTAATGTAATACAGAGTAGGCAAATAATAATGACGACTCATTACCAAGAAACTACTTTAATAAGTAGTTGTTATTACCGAAAACCAAAAAGTTTTTGCTGGGTAAGTGCAAAGTGAATAATATTGTAGGCTTTATTATGTGAATTGGATGACTTTTTCTTTTTCTTCATCTTATATTAGTTTCTTTCTTCTTCTGTTTATATAGTCTGTCCTGTTTTTGTAATTACATAAGGTCAACATTATGAAAAATTAAAAAGAAATAAAAAATATTGCACTGAAAAATGTACTTTATTAATTTAGCATTTTTAAATAATTTGTAGCATTTTTTAGCTTTATTTTAAACGCAATTTAGCTGAATAATTTTTTCACATCTGGTCACACTGCTTATCAAACAAAAAATGCTAAAATTATTTGCAACGATTGTATATATTTGTATGTAAGTCGGACTAGTCGATTAGAAGTTACAGTTTTAAGAAGGTGTTCATTTAACCTGCTAATAAAATAACTTGGACTTGGGTGGCTCTAGTTTTATTTCAAAAATTCTACTGCACATATTTACATCATTTGATGATCATTGTTCTGTCTCTATTGCATAAAAAACTAAAAATATTCCTAAGAAATTTTCAAACAAGTTTTCAAAACTTGAAAGGTCATCCATATTCAGTATCAATCTATTTTCAAAAATCTGGTTTAGTTCCGAAGTAATCAAAAGTATTAATACTTATGTATATAGTTTTGTACGGTTTTTATACAAAATATAAACTATGTTTTCGCATGTTGAAAAACACATAAGACTTTTCGTCTGCATATTGAAATATTTAAATAATTTTATTTAAGACTTGATGATGTAATTTAATTTGAAAAAAAAAAAATATGAAATATGTATTTCGGAAATTATGTCAAAAAAAAAAAAAAAAAAAATATTAAAAGTTGTATTTCTTCATAATTTTTAATCCACTTTTGGAACAGATTCCCTTTATCTGACTAGCTTCAAATTCAAAATCAGTAATTCTAGATATTAAATATATCATGATTTTTTTTTTTTTTTTTAATAATTAAATTTGAAATTCTTAAGAGGATAACACTAAAATAACACATTTTAAACCATTAATATCTATTCAATATTCCCAGAAATATTTATTTTAAAAAGCACAATTTCATATTTTGTTTTGTATTTCAAAAAAGAAAAAAATGATGTAAAATATCGATTTTTTTGGGTGACAGAAGTATGCAAATTTCAAAGCTCAACGAATCGATTAAAAATGTATTCTTTAAAAGTTTTATATTGGCTAAATCAACATAAAGTTTTAATAAATAAAATCGTAAATTTTTCATAATAAAAAAAAATTAAAAAAGAAATTACTCCCCAAATGCTTTGGCTAGATCTGCGCCTGCATCAATGCTACTACAAAACACCAACCTAACCAACCACCTCAGACGTCACATATGTATATATATTTAGTTCACTGTTTAAACATACATTTATATATATTTTTTTATTGTTTTAATATGCTATTGTTTTAATTTTTTTTTTTTTTTTAAGTTCAATAACACTGTTACTTCCAAATTTATAATAAAACCATAATAAAACAAAATTAAGCAAAAGAAAAAACGCAAAATAAATAAGAAGGAATTAAGATGAGACAAAAATACTTTTATTCATTTTTAATTTAAAATTAATACAGTCTTAAAGTAATTATAACAAAAACAAAGCGGACACTCCCCACAAACTTATGTGTTTCAATTTAAATAAATAAGTGATAATGTTATATTCGGCTTAGCCGAATCTGTATACGCATCATTAGCAACTTTTTAAAATTTAACCTTATATGGTAGGTGGACGGTAAAGTGGACGTACCACGCCTATTTTTGGTTTTCGAGTTATCATTGATTCATGCGAAATTGCGCTGATGTACATGTCCTTTTTGTAAATGAAATGGGCCGAAAAGTATAAACTGGAGTTATTACGGACGTTCTGTTTTTCTAGTATTTGGTCCATAACATTTTTTTTTTTATCAAGCGATTTTTCTTATTTGCAATACCAAACAAACCTTATATAAAACAAATATTTGAGCCATCCCCCTAGGATGTCTGTCCCCACCCCTATCCAGCTTTCAACAGACAGACAAAAATCGTTAGGCAGGAATTCATGCTCGTAAAAAAATAAATTGTTGTTATAGCACTTAGTAATGGTGGTGTGGTTTGATGACGGTTTATTAGTGCAATCAAAGTACTGTCTATACAAAAAATATGTTGCTATAAAATAGAGTTTTTTAATTGTAACTATTTAATATATTTTACTACAATTGCTTGTTTAAAATTTATTATTGACTTTGTCGAGGGTACATTTTAAATCCACCATATGAATATTTATTTCGATTCTATTTTTTATAATGGGTAAAAACAAGTTTTTCCTTAAACATTTATTCTTTTCAAGTTCATGTGTTTGCATTTATAATTAGAAAGTGTTATGCTATCCCAGCAAAAACTTTGCTTTCCTGGTAAGCTAGCAGCTATAATTGGAAACAAAAATAAACTACTTATTTTTTGCCTGAATAACTAGTTATTTTTGTTCGACTTGTCCACAAATTCATGTAGTTATTTTTTGACTATAAGGGTACTCAAAAATATGTACAAAAAATTTTTGCCGTCAGTGGGACTCGAACTTGAACACACACTAACCATTCGTTTTTACTGACTAACGTCTTACTCAGTACACTATCTCGCACATAGGATCCTAAGCGACAAAAACTCTATTTAGTTTAAAAAATCTTTTTAGACATTTTGTTATAAAAAACTAACAGCTTCAGAATGGGGTTGAACCAACAACCTTCTGGTTGTTAATCCGGCGCTCTAGCCAACTCATTCACGTGATTGCAGTATTACTGTGCTATTATACTACTGAGTACTATTTTTACACAAAATTGAACTAAAACATAAACACAAGATCACTATAATACAAATAAGAATAAATTATCTTAAAAACTGTGTACATTTGTATACAAATAATTAATGACCATCTAAATGCCTTCTAAATATTGGACATAATTGATCAATTATAAAGCATTGCAAAACCTAGTGTACTGATATATTTTTTTTTTTTTAATTATTTAAAAACTAGTATAGTATCCTTTTGGTTGGTTATTTACTGGTATGTTACAGATAATTTCTAAATGACGCAATTTAGAATTATCACCCTTAATGTATACCAATTAATATAGCTAGAACTATCTAAAATTGTATGATAGTATAAATTGTTAAGTATTTAATTTATTTAGCTATTTCTGCCGATCAGACAGTTTAGTATATGGGTTATACGTTTCCAAATTTCAATTAGTGTAGATTTGATCCTAAAGAGTTTGATATATGTTTTCGCTATAACTAAAATATTTAAAGAAATTTTATGTTCCTAATAAATCCGGGTTTATCAGATCTCCGTTACTTAAAAATATTGCACAAACATTTTGAATTTAACTGAAAATCTCTGCGCAGCACATACATTAGTACGTGTCCAAATTAAAAATTGAGGTTATGAGAAAAAATCGGAAATTATTCCAAAATGGATAAAAACTCAACATTAATTTTTATTTGGGTCAAATATATAGATAATCGCCTTTATTTGAGTATCATTAGTTTTTTCATAGTCCAAAAACTAGTCATTTTATAGCGTTTCAAAAATAACAAAAAGCACTTTGGACCACTCTTTAAATGCCCGAAGGGTTAAAACTAAAACTGTTTCTGGAACTTCTAAATTATATTCTATCATATTCTACCCATATTGGCATTGTTGAGTTACTAACAGATTTAAACATAATTCATAAAAAAAAATGATATTTGAACTCGAAATGAAAAACTGTGTACAAAGTAAAATGTCTCTACTTTCATATGCATATAGTTTGATTCATATGTGAAAAATGCTGTTGTACGGTGTAATATATGAAAAAAATTAAAGTTATTAAAAAGTTAGGATTACAGCTATATTTGCGTGATAAATATATGAAAGATTAGATAGATTGGCGTATTTAAAATTATACTTGGAAGGATATTAAAAAAGTTTTTCTGTTTTGAATTTGGAATTAATTATCGAAAAATTACCCCATGACTGCAAAGTTATTACAAGTTGTTAAAAGTTAAAGAATAAAAGTTTATTTCGGTTACAATTGAATCCTTCCTAATTACGAAATTTTTATTTAAATAAATTTGTTTAAGAAAACAAAAACTACTAAATGTGTATTTTTATGTTCAAAAAGTACTGAAAAATGTACAATAGTATAGAATTTTCCATCACTGACTTAAATACTTATTGTAAAGCCTAAAAAAAAAACCAGATTCAATAAATAAAAAAGTATAAACTAAAACTAAAAAATGTAATTTAATATTTTGCAATTAAAAAAAAAAACTGTGTAATTTCTCCATTTTAGTTTTGTTCTAATTTATTGAAAATTTTCTAAGAGCATTTGATTTAAGAGGTAACACTGGTCGACCAAAAAAAATATATATATATATTTTTGCATAAGAGAGGTCTGTCTGATACTCCGAACTGTGGGTGTGGGTGGGGACCTGAGGACGTGATGCACATACTGACTGAGTGCCCGTACTATGATGACATTAGGAGTTTGGATAGTATGGGAATAGCTCATACTGACATGGGATGGGACTTTAGTAGGGAATTTTGAGAGGTTGGGCGTTTTTGCGCGTGGAGTATTTAATAGGAGAAGGTTAGGACATGTTAGCGGAGGCAACCCTCCGTTACAATAATCTGCGTAGTAGAGTCGTCCTACTGCCGTTGACTGCTATCAATGCTTACGGATCGGTCTATCAGTTGTCCACGATGGTTGACAACACATCATGGTGCGTTCCTGGTAGTTGTTGCTGATTGCTGCTGTCGCAGTTGGTTTCGTCCTTCGTTGCTTTCGTTGTTTATTTTGGTGCCTTTCCCTTTCGATGCTTTCGTTGTTTTTGTTGTATTCGTTTTGTTGTATGTGATGTTTTTGCTGGTGTCACTATGTGGCCAATGAATACTCTGTGCGTTAATTGTTGTCTGTGTTATTCAGTTCGTGTTGTCTTTTGCCGTTTGTTGAATGTTTGTGTGTGAACTGTTGTCCCTTTGTGTTTTTATGTTGATATATGTTTTGTGTGTGGCGGCTGTGGGTCACCAGTCCCGAACTATTTGGAGTTCAACTGGTAGCAGTCATTTTTGGCTACGAAGTCCGATCTTAATACTGATACCACGGGTGTCAGGGGCCCCTGGAACTTCGGTTCCAGCCTGATATTGAGGTGGCCCCTTGGGGAGCTTTCGTGGTGGTTGTGGTTTAGACCCAAATCGAGGGTAGAGCGTGAGCTCGGTGTGGTTGCATTGCAACCGGGTGCCGTGACCCATAGATCGGAAGGAGTTTTAGATGGGCTCCGCTCCTGACCAAGGGGGAATGCATGTCCAAATACATGTCTTCAAATTGGTTCTCAGGTGTAGCAGTTTTGTTGCATCTGGGGGCGTTGGTGGGCGCATTGTACTCACCCGGTGTTAAGAGCACCGTGGGGTAGGGCCGTCGTGGCAGGTACCCACGATAATCTGTGACACATCTCACAATTATTATTATTATTATTTTTTTTTTTTTTCTAAAATATGTGGACTAGATGAAATTTGTCGTGCTAAATAGGAATCTGCTTTCACATTTTTTTTATCATGATTGATTTTTATGAGCATGACTAATATGAACCCCTTTTTAGGCCAAAAGATGAAGACGAAATTGTCTTTAAGTAGAGCAGCGATCGCCAAAACCCAAGCACGCGTGCATTTTATCTCTTACGCTATGAGCGAATAAAAAATATACCAAGCAAGTCAGTCTCGCAAGAGCATTCAAACAAGAAGGTTGTGTTACGCTTGTTGCTTGAGATATACTCATGAAAAATGTTTGATGTCAAATTAAAAAAAAAAAATTTTTTGCGAAAAACATGAATTTTTAATTAAGATAAAACAATTATTTTTTACTTAGAATGATTATAATTTACTAAAATCAATTTCCACTTATTATTTTACTATAAACCAAAAATAGAAATTTTAAGTAATCGTTCAGTTTTTAGTTAAAATTAGAATTACTCCTTACTTTTTGATAAAAAAAATTAAAATTTTTATGATACATGGCTTATTTTATTCGTAACATTAACAACTTTAAGATAAAGGATCAAAAACTGAACATTTGTGACGTTTTCATTTCTTAAAAAACTTTTAAGGAAAAAAATTTCTTCAATTTTGCATGAACAAATATTTTTTTTGACACTAATTTCTGAATAACTTCGAAACTATTGACAATATAAAAAATTAATATAAAGACAAATTAAATATAAATTTTTATACGCATCTTAAGGTGTGTCATCTATATAAATGGCATTAAGGCGGAAATATTTGACATATCCATAAAAAAAAATCAGAACCTGATAGAAAAAAAAAACTGAAAACAGATTCGTGTTTACCACGCTGGGTACCGGGTCATTGCGGGATAAATGGCAATGAGGTAGCTGACGAATTAGCTAGGAACGGCTCAGGTTTGGATAGGACTGTAAGTGAAAGCGGTGTGAGACCATCTCTAGGCTTTTACTTCAGGTTAATTAGGGAGTGGATTTGGGATAGAACCAATCATGCGTGGGAAAGTAGAACGGACTGCAAATTATCAAGGTCCTATGGCCCAAACTTGATAGAGCAGACACAAATCTACTTTTGGGCATGAAAAGGGAAAACCTGAAGACTATGATAGGTATTCTGACAGGTCATTGTCCTATAGGGGGAATGATAGGGTATTGGGATAGAGGTTCCTCCGGTCTTTGCAGAATGTGCGAAGATAATGAGGAGCTAGAGATGGTGGAGCATATCATATGTCACTGTCCATGTCTAAAACTGGCTAAGAGGGGGTCGTTGGCGTGGAGCGAGCGACCTGGGGCGGTAGTCCTTTTCTTTTTCTGATTCTTTCTATTCTCTTCTATACTTCTCTTGGTCTCAGCTTTTTTCTCTATCATTTTCCTTCCTGCTCTTTTCTATACCTTATCTGTAGTTTCTTTCTATATTCTTTCTGAAGAGACTCACAATGGACCGTTAGGTCTCCGAGTGGATGCACAAGCACTCTTATGAGTGCTGGGCAACCCTTGCCTACCTACCTACCTTCCTACCTTCGTGTTTACCACGTCAAAATCCATCTAGACAACCTATTCTTTTTTAAGGGAGGAATTTTTCTGTCAACCAGTGTAATTTATTAAGTTTTAGTGATAATTATTTTAACAACAGTTTCTTCACATCCTAAGCCTTGGTTTTTATAATAAGGCAACCTGCTAATTTGTCATTTAACTGTAAATATTTGTGAAGCTTATTTAGAAAAAATAAATATTTGATGATGTGTTAATTATTTCGAACAAAATTGTATTTGCTGATTTGATTAATTTTCAATATATATATATATATATATATATATATATATATATATATAAATACGTATCGCTCAATTACTTCAAGAATGTCATAACTTAAAAAACCGATTTTACAGAAAACGCATTCAAAGTTTTTAAAATTATTATTACCATAATAGCAAAATTAATGACATATTCATATACACAATATTTTAATAAAAGATAAAGCTTGAAATAACGCATATTTCTACATACATCATTATCTTAAAAGTATCGTTTTTTGAATTATGACATTCTTGAAGTAAATGAGCGATATGTATATAGATTATAGATATCAATGGTCCCAACTAAAACGACATTTTAACTTATTTTAAGTTATAGTTTCTCAAAATTTTTATCCTGGCATTATCGCGGGCTGGATGAGAAGATAAGAAGGTCCTTTTTGGGTTTTTTTTAGATAATTTTCATATTTTTTCCAAAAGAAATAATATGCAATTAAATAAGACTTATTTAATTGTGTAACCTAAATTTTGGACCAGTTTAAAATGTATCCAAAATTTTGTAATTTTAATCAAAAAAATACATTTTTGAATTTTTAACAAAAATTATTTGAATTTGAATGACAATTATTTCTATGCAAAAAAAAAAAAAAAAACAAAACATAAATCTAATAAGTTAATTTTAACCTTCAATCCAGCTCGCGATAGGATAATGCCAAGACAATAACTTTAAAGAGTTCTTTTTATTTATTTTTTATCTTTTTAGATGCTGTGAAAAGTCCTTTTATTTATTTTATTATTTAGAAGCATAAAATTAAGTATTTACAGATTATTTATGTTTTACGCCCAACTTTTTGTAGAATATATTCCTTAAGTGGTTGATAATATTGATAACGTAAACTAATCATTTCTGGGAGATTTCGAATTCTTTCAAATAGTTCCGAATCGGTTTCGAGAACAACGATGGCGGATATTGTCATTGCGATAACCACAAAAACAAATGATGGAATGAATGCATTCATAAAATGAAATTTACGTACAACTTTGGCACTATTGGTATATTGGTTGTTAGATGCATGATTTTCATTATCTTTGGAAGTCATTGATGTGGTAAAATGGGAATTTCCGGTTGGATTATTGGATTCTTGCTGAAAATAAGCATTTTGTCTCTTATTAGAATTTCTTGATGTTAAATAATCATCACTATCATATGTATTAAATGTTCCAGGTTTAGGCGTAGAATATAACATTGAATCTTCTGGTTTTAAATAAAAATTCGAAATATCTGGGTTGTTGCAATTATTAAGCATGTTAATGTTTTCAAAATTGGCTGAGGCTTCAGATACGGGTTCAAGACTTGGCATTTGGATGCCACTATTGCCAGATATATCATAACCCATATTATGATCATAAGCCATGTTATTTGGACTATCTGCTGCTATTATATTGCAGTTGTTTAATGGTTCAGACATTGTTGATCTAGGTAAACTGCTATAGCGTATTTGTGCCAAATCGCCATGAGGACTGGACGGTGTTGCTGGTACACTACTTGCTTTTCGTTTACTTGCCGTTGAATTAGTTAGCTTTTGTTCTCTTAGGGCATTAATACTCTCAGTAAGTATTTCACGTTCAGTTCGTCCAGTATACTTGAACTTGGTACCCCAAGAAAAAAATCCTCCACCAGAAACTACCGCTGCAGCATGTTGACTATTAGGAAGAGTAAAGAATAACATTTGTTCAATTGCACATCTCCATAGATATCTACATGTAATATTTGAACAACATTTAAATCCAATTGTATGTTTTTTAGGTTCTCTACTGGCATCAGTATAACTTAGATGAACAATAAACATTTTTCCCTCAAAATTAATTTTATGAACTTCATTCCAGCGGAAATGTTGCGAACGTTTCCCAGAAATAAAAGTACTAATGCCGGCATAATTAATTCCTATATATAATTGAGACCCACGATGATCTTTTACAGGATGAGGATCTATACCATATGTTTCTAGACCTCTGGCAATACCCATGAATTCATCTATTGATACATTAGGATCTTGGTAAGGTTGTCGCTTTTTATGCAGCTCCATTATTTTCTTCTCAAGTGTTTCTGTTTGTCGCAAAGCTAGATTCATCGATGATACATAATTATCAATATGTATATCTTTATTAAAATCTCCCAGCTCCTCCTGGACAATAAGTGATCCCAATGCTGCTGCTTCTCCAATAGAACAATAAAGTCGTCCATGGCGTAAATCTCTTTTTAATTGCTGATACAGCATTATTCTACCATTGCCTGTTAAACGAAATGGATCTGCAGGATAAAATTTCACCCGAAAGGAGAAAAGCAATGGATCAACATCCTTGCATTGCTTAATAACAGATTTTCCCAGATCTAACCAGTGTCTTTGTTTGGACATATCCACATAGCGTAGACCAAAGTAGTCCTTTTCCTTTATTTTCAATTGATCACATACAAAATCCACAAGAAAACTTCCTCTATGGAATGGCTGAAATTCGCATTCAAGTATATCAGCATCATCAAGGAGTCTTACAGTACATTTGTAAACAATATTGCTTTCGTTTTTATTTTTGAACATTTTACTTAAAATTATTCTTTCGCTCTATTTTTAAATACACAAATATTATTGCTTCCAATTTGAAATTTTAGTTAAAAAATTTGTATCAAAAATCTTTGCATTGTTTTAGGCGTTTACGTCCCTTAAAAAAATATGACGTGCGTGAAGAAAACAAACTTGAAAAAAATCTTTTAACGATATGAAAATTATTGTATAGTATGCGTGCGCAGCAGACAACCAAGCCGATGCAAAATTATCGGCGACGGTGGGGCGGCCTATATTATATTTCGATTTAATCTCTTTTTTGTATTAAACAAAAGAATTAAAGAATAGGAATTATATATATAATTAAAATGAATACAAATATTTTTATTTTATAGACAACAAATATTTATCGGGATAATGCAAAATATGATTTATTTATTAGAGGTTTTAATTAACATTAAAACAGGTTTCCATTTTTTTACGCACGTCTATTAAATTGTTAGCATTATGCATGTTAAAATTTTAAATTTAAGGACTTTAAACTCCAATAAGTATTCTCAGAAGTAGAGAAAAATATATTTTTGACACTAAATTAGCATCGAACAGATAATAGGACAGATTTTTAAATTTGTTTCAAATGTAGGTACTTTTTCAGAATTTTTTTTATTTTTTAAAAAATAGACATCAAAACATAAATATCAGGCCATAAACTATTATTTTCAATTTCTTAACGTAAAACATTTTTTTCAATAAAATTTTTTTAATTTCATTTTAATGGATTAAATTATGTAAAACGAAACGAAAAATCGCATCGAAAATTTGTATTGGAAACAACCCATCAAAGACTTGGTAATGGCATATAGTTATGGATGTAATTACTTTTCAATGACAACTAAGTACATACCGTCTGCATTACACAGAAATAGTTTAGTAACTACTTATTTATAAAGCGTTATGTAATTACTTATTTATGATCAGATTTTTCAAAATATTAGTTTCTATATATTTTTTAAATTCAGTATATGATACATATATATGAGTCATTATCAAAAAAGTTTAACTTGGCTGAAACTGACTTTAATCCTTAATAAGTTTTGTGATAATACTATTTGAAACAAACGGGTTATAAATCTGAACAGACAAGGCTTGAAACTTATAGAATGCAAAATTTTAGCATCATATTCATGGTTGTTGTTCAGTTCAAACATTTAAAAAAGGGCTAAAAATTACTTAACTTTTTTCATTCTTTTTAATTTTTTATTCGCGCATTTATACTTTTTGATCTCATTTGTAGTCGAGTAGTCGAGTTTTGATGACATAATTTTTTAATTTTTTAAATATTTTGGGCTAGATCTGTGCGGCCCTCAACAGGAATTAATACTTCTTGCAATTATGCATATTTTGCGCTACATCTCATTGATGTGCCCAAAATAGTTAACGTAGTGGATAGTCTCCAAATTTAGAAAACAAGAGCGAAAAAAAGCCAGTTTTTCGCGAAGCATATTCACAATTTCGTATAGATTAGAATGGATTACTGCGTGAACTTAGTTTCTTTGTTATTTTACACAATATAATCAAAGGAGCATTAAAAATAAATTTAATAAAAAGATGGCATAAACTTTTTGAAGAATGTATTTTTATATAGAAAATTGCAATTTGTAAAAATCTTGGATATATAGATATAAGAACGGCGATAATATTGATTGGTATCATAAATTTTATAGTTGAAAATGGGTAAAAACATATTTTGCTAAGGCAGAGCATGAAATAAACTATATTTTAAATACTATTTTAGATAGTGTAGGGTATAAAAACTGGTTTGTATAGCCTGACATTTGATCAGTTATTTATAAGCTAAAACGTAACTAGATAATAAAAAATAACTGTAATACTTAATATAATACCATAATTCTATTAAAATCTGTGCAAAAATATGATTATTGTACGGATTGGCTGTGAGGGTAAAGTTACAATCAAGAATTAAAAGTCTTCAATACCTAGTTGTTTAAAAGTTGAAGAAAGTATATTAAAATATATTTACATATCTGAAGAAGAAATAAAAATTTAATCTCGATTTTTGCATTAACATTGACGTAAATTATTTACCTAAAAAGTTTATTAATACAAATGTTAGAACGATTTCCATATAACCTCATTTTTTTTAACATGGGAAATTTTATTTTTCAATATTTTCTATTTACCTACCCAAATCTACATATCTTCAAAGGAAATGGATTAAAATAAAAATTAAAGAACTTTATATAGTGGGAATTTGGTAAATGTTAGGGATTAAAATTTGCTATTTGGGAATCATGTTCATTTCTGGCCTAAAAAATGAGAAATAGTTTTGGAATAGAATAAATAAATTGCCAGAAAATTTGGAAAAAGTCGTAGATTCCGATGGACAATACTTTCAATAAAGTACATGACCCATATTAAATAGTATGTCGTTTAGTACTATGCGATCCAGTCCTTCACAATATTTTCTTGATAATGACTCAATTAGTTTCGGAGATATTTGTGAAAACGTTCTTTTATTGGCTGAGTTTAAGTCGAAACAGGACGTCGGCGGCGTCATCTCGAAAAATTAAGCAGCGACGAGTAGCCGCCGATTTTGAACCAATCGACTTGGTTCTCTGGCACAGTGCGCATGTGAAGAAAACATTGATTTAAAGAAATAGTCAAGTCGAATTTATAGAGTAACAGCAGTTGTACAAAGAACAACAATAAGGCGAATTCATACATTTTTTTATATATGGAGTTTGACATTTCAGCCAAAAAGTTAAAATTTTTTATACATGGAGTTTGACAGCTTTAGCAACTAAAAAATAATCAGATGTTTAACTTAGGTCACCTTATATAAATTCGCCATAAAAACACTTTTACGTATGAAGTATGGCAGCCAGTGTTAAACTAAAAAATGTCTATCCTACCACAATTTACTAAAAAAAATAAATTAAAATAAAATTACCAAAAACTTTTGAAATCTACCAAAACTTAAAGAGTACCTTAAAAAAAAATTTATGGTAATACTGAAACGATAGGTTTGTTTTTGAATTGCCGAGCATCTCGTTTTATTTGCTAGTTTCAGCGGCCAATGTTAGAGGTTTAAATTTGTGATAAAATATTCGTAAACACACAAAAACCGAAGGTGACGACAAATGTATAAATGTATAAATTTAAAGAAACTATAATAATTTGCAAAATTAATATTTTTAATTTAATAATAATAATAATAATAATAATTATAATACTAATTTAGCATTATTATTATTAATATCATTATTATTATTATTATTATTATTATTATTATTATTATTATTATTATTATTATTATTATTATTGTTATTCTTATTCTTATTATTATTGTTATTATTAAGACTATTATTACTATTATTTTTATTATTATTATTTTTATCATTATTATTATTATTATTATTATTATTACTATTATTATTATTATCATTATTATTATTGTTATTATTATTATTATTATTATTATTGTTATTATTATTATTATTATTATTATTATTAATATTATTATTATTATTATTATTATTATTATTATTATTATTATTGTAGTTATTCTTATTCTTATTATTATTGTTTATTATTATTATTATTATTATTATTATTATTATTATTATTAATACTATTATTACTATTATTTTTATTTTTATTATTATTATTATTTTTATCATTATTATTATTATTATTATTATTACTATTATTATTATTCTTATTATTATTATTATTATTATTATTATTCTTATTATTATTAATATTATTATTATTATTATTATTATTATTATTCTTATTATTATTATTATTATTATTATTATTATTATTATTATTATTATTACTATTATTATTATTATTATTATTATTATTATTATTAATATTATTATTATTATTATTATTATTATTATTATTATTATTATTGTAGTTATTCTTATTCTTATTATTATTGTTTATTATTATTATTATTATTATTATTATTATTATTAATACTATTATTACTATTATTTTTATTTTTATTATTATTATTATTTTTATCATTATTATTATTATTATTATTATTATTATTATTACTATTATTATTATTATTATTCTTATTATTATTATTAATATTATTATTATTATTATTATTCTTATTATTATTATTATTATTATTATTATTATTATTATTATTATTATTGTTATTCTTATTCTTATGGTGTTCAGAGTTGGGCATACGAGGCAACGGACCTGAATGACTTTAACATGGCAAAGTCCAGATCCAATCCTCGTTCTTTGTAACCAACCAAGAAGACTCACAACCTCCGACCCTTTGGGGCAGGTGGACACCGGAAATGGTATTGCAACATCCGTTACAATACCAGCAAATGTGAGCAACGAGATCAAATGGACAAGGAATGAAAAAGGATTACGATTAGAATGGATAAACGGATAGGGTTATGATTGCTTTGGGCTGACGGCTTGCAGTATTCCATCACCTTAATAGGCAGGAGTGACATCCACTGAAACGGCTGGTGGGTTAATGCTGCAGCTGCCACCGTCCCGTTAAAACTGTGGCTGGTCTCTGAATACGTTCCACACACGTCGCCACTGAGGTGGCTGTACAGGTACAGTTGAGAATGACTCCTGTTTTTACGCTGAGATCCTGGCTCTGAACACAGGTACTCATAAAGTCCTGTGTCAACCCTCGCGTGGACCTCACTGCTTGCAAAGGGACCCACGGGGATTGTTTGAGGCGACTGTGCAAACGTGGAAGGATAGCGGTTTGGAGCGGGGACCCAATAAAATGAACAAGAACCAGGAAAAAATTACGGAGAGAAACAAGATAGAAGGAAGTATAGAGAAGCACAATGAGTGCAATATAGATCCGAGAGTGGCCTTTAGGAGGAGCAGTATGATGCTAAGATCACCACCTACAAGGTGCGCGTCGCCCTCGGCCACGGCCCGAGGTAATGTAGCGCATACGGAGATTAGGGATGTCGAAGTCTTATCTCATACCTCAACAAATGTATGCACGCAGTCGGGAAACAATACAAATAGGAAGGATGCCCTTGGGACAAATAATAGAGCGGTAGGGACATCGTTGAAAACTTCAACTGACACCCGCGCAGCGCGAGTATCGCCTGGCGTTGTCAGTCCAACGAGTGACAATACAGCCTGCGCAGTATTGGCTCCCCAAATAGAGAACGCGACAAGAGGGCCAATAGAGAGTTCGCCTCGACTGGAACTAATCCAGAAGACGAGGAATTTGGAGGAGGACGCGATATCCCAATGCATATCGGTAATACGCGACATGCAGCAAGCGTTTAAACGCCAAAAGAATATTAGCAGTGAGGTCAAGACTGGAGTTGCAAAAATATCCGAGTTATTGGACGTCACTACAGACGTACTTGGCAGGCAGCGGAAAAGGAGAAAGTGTTTTCGAAACATTCCAAGAAGGCTGCAAACCAGCAGATACCAGTCGTCGCAACTCCTGTGACGAAAATCCGGAAACGATTGGCTACCAGCCCTGTTGTGTCAGCAAGCAGCAAAAGGGCTAGGGCAAAGGAACCCACTGGAGACAGGATGGAGATCTCTGAAAAGGGAGATGAAAATTGGAAGACTGTCACCAAGAAAGATAGAAAGAGGAAGCCGAAGGATAACTCATCCAAGCCCAACAAGGGGAAAAAGCCAAGACTTCAACGTGCAAAACCAGAAGCGGTGATAATCAAACCCGCAGGTGTTCACAGCTACGCAGAAGTACTGAAGAACATACGTAGTAAGATAACGACTGATGATTCAGTCAGGATAAAGTCTGTAAGGAAAACGCAGAGTGGAGCCATCCTGCTGGAGATCGGTAGAGGGCAGCAGGTTAAGCCGGAGTTTCTTCAGCAGCTGAGGAACACTATCCGGGATACAGCCTCCGTGGCGGAGATAAGGCCGAAAGCTACGATAGAGATACGGGACCTTGATTTGATGACACTCAAAGAAGAGGTGGAAACGGCAATTCTGAAACTGCTCACTGTTCCAGAGGAGCAGATTCAGACGAGGATCACGGCACCGAATGTACGAGAACAGGTACGGGCTTTCGTTACATTATCGGCGGAAAGTGCTGCCAGACTTATTGAGATTGGCATCGTAAAAATCGGATGGATTCGAGCTAGGATGAGATTGTGCGAAAATATCAAAAGGTGCTATCGTTGCCTTGGGATGGGACACACTCAAGCAAACTGTTCCGGCGTGGACAGGAGGGATAGGTGTATCAGATGCGGACAGCCTGGGCACAAGATAAGAGATTGCAATGCAGCTCCCAAATGCATTCATTGCGTGGAAGCAAAACTGGAGCGGACTGATCACATTCCAGGCTCAAAGAGATGTTCACTAGGCGGAAAATGATAACAGTTCTGCAAGCAAACATGCATAGAAGCCGGACGGCAGATGCGTTGCTTGAACAAATAGCGGTTGAGAAGAAGGTGGATGCTGTCATTATCAGTGAACAGTATAGGCAAATTCGTCGAGGGTCCTGGTACGAGGATGAAACAGGCACGGCGGCACTTTGGTTACCTAGTGGCAGTAAGATTGCGGTCAGACAGCAAGGTCACGGGTGGTGCTACACATACGTACGAACAGGGCAATTTACATTAATGAGCTGTTACCTCACCCCAAGTGATATCATGGAGCAATTTAGGATAAAGCTGGATCTAATTGAAGATAAGATTCGAGAAATAGGTGGTGCCTTTATAGTAGCTGGGGACTTCAATGCCAAGGCTGTCGAATGGGGAAGTCCTACAACGAACACACGAGGAAGGTGCATTTTAGACATGGCCGCCAGATTAGGGCTGGTTGTGGCAAATACTGGTTCCGCCACTACTTTCAGAAGACCGGGATGTGAATACACCACGCCGGACATCACTCTAGTGACTGAGAGCCGGACTGCAATGGTTGAAGGATGGAAAGTACTGGAAGACTACACTGGAAGTGATCACCAATATATTACCTTCCAGATCACAGCGCCGACAAACGCCACTCCGACATCAAGAGAGAGGGGCACTCGCAAGTGGAATGTAAGACACCTTGACCCTGGAGTATTTCTGGAAAATTTTGATGGGGCTATAACTGCGACCAATAGTGACGCTGCTTCCTTGGCGAACGCGATGATGCTACGCATAGTTCGAAGCTGCAATGCCTCAATGCCACGCATGATGCAGCACTCGAGAAGACAACCCGTGTATTGGTGGACACCGGAAATAGCTGAACTCAGACGGACATGCCACCGCGACAGAAGGAGGTACACCAGAGCTAGGCGAACCGGCGAAGCTTTGATGGAGGCTGAAGAATTCAGGCGCTCCCGGAAGGCGATGAAACATGCGATAACTAATAGTAAAAAAGCGAAATGGGAAGAACTCCGTGCGGATCTGAACAATAATCCTTGGGGATTAGGCTATAAGATCGTCACGAAGAAGCTACGTGGCAATTCTTCTCTCCCACACCTTGAAAATGTGGATATTAACAGTATAGTAGGAGAATTATTTCCCACACACCCTGTACAGCATGGAGAACAAGATTACCAAATTGATGAGACGCCAGAGCCCTTCACTAGGGAGGAGTTGAGAATTGCTGCTAGGAGTCTTAAAAAGGGCAAAGCTCCTGGCCCTGATGGAATACCGGCAGAGGTGCTCACACTTCTGGCCGAAGAGCGACCAGACGCGATGCTCGAAGTGTACAATGCTTGTATAGCCCAAGGAGTCTTCCCCAAACAGTGGAAGATACAGAAACTTATGTTGATTAGCAAAGGCAGAGGTGACCCAACCCAACCGTCGGCATATCGCCCTCTTTGTATGCTGGATAGTGCCGGCAAGCTACTGGAGAAATTATTGCAACGCAGATTAGCAGACTCCGTCGAGATGGCTGGAGGATTATCACAGAGACAGCATGGCTTTCGACCAGGTAAATCTACTCTTGGTGCCATTGAAGATGTAGTAAAAAGCTTCGAAAGTGCACAGCGAAGGCGATACTACCCAAAGCGTATACTTGTTTTGGCTACACTTGATGTACGCAATGCATTCAACAGCCTACGATGGGTTGATATTATGAAGGCACTACGGGAGAGATTCAGTATCCCTGGATATCTACTGAAAATCCTTCAGAGTTATCTGAGAGATCGCAAGTTGCTCTACGATTCGCCTGGGGGACAAAGGGATAAAGCGATCACATCCGGTGCAGCTCAGGGATCAATATTGGGGCCCGATCTTTGGAACCTGAGTTACGACGAGATACTCTCGATAGAGATGCCACAAGACACACACCTGGTAGGATATGCAGATGATATAGCGGCGATAATCTCAGCACGAGATACAGATGACGCCAGAAGAAAGCTGAACCAAGTCATGATAAGGACTCAAATATGGCTAGAGAACCATGGGCTGGAGCTTGCTAAAAATAAGACCGAGATCATAATGATGACACGAGGACACATGCCACTTGAAATTAGCATGCATATTGATGATACTCCCTTGGTCACGAAAAGAGTGGTAAAATATTTGGGCATCAAACTTGACTGCAGACTCACTTATTGGGCTCAAATTCAACACGCGGCCACCAAAGCGGCAAAGGTTGCGGGCATGCTAA